>ML396005.1:0-43477 GCA_005239525.1 Nicotiana knightiana | reverse complement strand
CCCCCCCCCCCAAAAAAAAAAGTTCTTAGACTGTACTGATAAAAGAGGGATAAAAATGAAACCCATATATAGTATCTATCCTTCATCTTGAACACCTAAAACTGTCAAATGCATCAACAATTCTTTAGAGCGAAAGAAAGAAGTATCCAGAAGCAAGAATTCAAGTTTTTCTACATTTTTTGTAGAACTAATTAACTTATTGATTGACAGGAAAATTCCTGCAAACAGAATGTCTCTACACATCTTTCACAAGAAAGGACCATCAAGTGTCTAAGCATAGCGCCAACTAAGCATATTAAAAATTATAAAAGCTATTTCATCCTGTTTCCTTAAATCTATGGACATCTGATGAAAACCAATGATATATACCCATATACGGATATGTTTATCTTAGTAAACATATAATGTCTTATAATATTGAGACAAAATAGTTGTGCCAAAATATTCAGATCTATTAACATATAAAGAAAACTTCACCCAGAAAGTGCAAATGGATTCATCAGAGAACAATGTGAGAACAAGAACATTTATGAGAAGTATAAGCACACCTGTTGCATCTCTAATACGTTGAAAATCCTCATATTCAAAAACATCACCATTTGCTATAACTGGAATAGAGAGAGCGGCAGCAACATCAGCAATCTCACTCCACTTTGCAGGATCTCTTGGCCTGTCTTGAACTTTCCTATAGTTCAATCAATAAGCATACCGCATTTGCTAGTCAGAGGAAATATCAATATCACTTGACCTCAAATTAAAAGCCCCAAATAGAAGAAAGCACAAACAAGCAATCAGTGATGACTATCTATCTGAAACAAAACAAAAAATGACCGATGACTATATTCCATGGAAACAGAGACGTAATCATGGTAGCCGCTTAGATAACTGTCAAATTGCACCCTCATAAATCAATTCAGACATCATTTTCCAAGTATAGCATGTTCAATTTCTGTATTTCAATCATCTAGCACTGACTACACAAAATGACAGCACAGACATAATTCACAGAAAAGGCAATTGTGTGCATCAACCTACCCACTCACCCGCAACAACCCACCCCCACAAATGAAAGGAGATTAGAACTAAAAACAATCCTGTTTACCAGAGATGCAGTTACTAATTCATGAATTGGCATGTCCAGAATCAAATTTAAACATCAGTTAAAAACACAAAAATGAAAGGACAGAGAGGCGGGGGAACCAAAAACATGAACAGACAATACTTTCCAGCATAACCAACAAGCAGACTAATTGGTCCTCCCCTTCCCCCCCCCCCCAACTTATACAGCAATCCCCACCTCATATTGGCAAAAAGACTTCAATAACCAAGAAGGCAATCTGAATATTCAAAGGGTTGGTTGATGACATCACCTACCTTCCATGGACAGCAAGGGCAGAGACACCAGTCCTCTCAATTCGTCGTGCCAATTCCACTGTATCCTGCGGAGATTTTAATAATCTAATCTTGCACGTTACTGGTACATCCAAGTTCCTCCTCAATGTTGTCAAAATCTGAGTTCAGAAGAAAGGAACATCATGAACAGGACATGCACTTCCATGCTGAATTAGAAGGAAATTAACTACTCGGGTGAAGGGGCAAGAACGAATGCATACATCATGAATGAGCTCTGGTTTGCTCAACAGTGCAGCACCCATGCCTCCACTAATAGAGAATGACTTGGGGCATCCCATGTTTATGTCCACTGCTGCTACATCTTTACACCTGAGAAGGGACAGACAAAATTTTAGAGAAATCTAAATTTTTAGCCACTCCCAAAAACTAATAGCCAACAATATGTATGTTTTTTGTATATATGTGTATTATATACAAAAAATATACATATTTTATACACTTTTTGGCTAGCGAATGCAATTAGTTTCGGCTGACTGGCCAATTTTGTATTTTGCCCAATATTTTGATCAGATGCAGTAACTTCCTGTTGAAATTGAGCAAATTGCTGATTTGAACTTTCACGCCTAGCTCAGGATTGAAGATCTCTAGAAAAAAAATCAAGCAAGTGTTTTGAAGTTTCTTCATTATCTTAAGAAGTATCCTGAACCTTACAAGAATGCAATTCGTGGAATTTTACGATAGCTATTCAGTATAAAAAAAATTCCTAAAGAATAAAATTCTTAACAATGTGGCTTGTTGCAGTTCAACATTAATAAGTTTAGCTCAGACAAGCTTGTTACTTTAAACAAATATCAGCTATACCCATCATCCAAATAATGTCAGAAACTTCGATTGTAAATACTGCTAACAACATGTTAAACTCAAAAACTAGACATCCAATGCAGAAAAAGGATATGATATCATTGAGAAAATGAAAAGCAAAAGCACTAAGTCCGCTTCAAGGACAGTTCCTCAAGCAAATTAGTAAAAGAAATCCAACAAGATCATTCATAACAGTGATGTACAATATGGAGACCAGGAATATGAAGTCTACCTATAAATAAACAAAATCCAACAAGATCATTTCTAACCTTGATGTATAGAACAGAAATCAGGAACATTTAAATTTTACCTCACCCCTCATCTCTCCCTACCTGGGGCAGGGGATATTTACTTTTCCACCAATAGGATCTATTGTTATCGAGAAAATGTTTCATGGCACAAGAAGACTTCTGCAGGTACCATTTATAGTAAGAGAGAGAATGGTAACTTATTAGGACACCCATGCCGGTGGAAAGCAGTTATTAACTAATGGCATCTCTATTTACTCCTGATGAATGCAATTCATTCTTCTTCTTCTTTTTTTTTCTTTTTTTTTTNGGGGGTTTGATTTCACAAGAGAAACTGCTTGGCTGGTTCATAATCGCAATTCTATGCAATGTTGCATAACCAATGGATATTCTACATAATGCATCACATTACTTTAAGGAAATATCACCAAATGCCAGAAGACGTATATTGAAAATAAAATAAGTGGAAACAAAAGTGTAATTTCATCATAGGCATCCAATCCAATCTGGCTGTCTATAGGACTGTTAATGTGTGTATGACCATGTGAACATTAGATATTGTGTGTGTGTGGGGTTGGGGGGTGGAGCAGAAGGAATTAAAGTACAAAGATTATGATAGGTGAATAAAGAAGAAAAAACTGAATGAAACATACACTATTTCAGCAGCTTTGAGAGCTCTCATGGCATCAGAAGTGCCCATTTGAAATACAACTTGATTTCTTTCCTCGGGGCACGTTCTGAAAACAACATTATCAGTTCCCTTCTCCAATATGTCAGTTGTCCCTAAGACATCTAAGGAATAAGGGGTAAAAATCATGAGAAACATTTTAGATGCACCGAGTTCAGCAACATTTTTTTTTCTTTTTGCCATCTCAAATTATACAAGGTAATCTGCACTAAATGCGAAGCTTCACCTGTGATATTTTATCTTTTCGTTTCTTTTTCCCCTTAAAAAATAAGTGCCCATGAATCCTATTCATCCATGCTCGTAATACCCAAAAATATGAAGTAAAGTAGCAAGGTATAAAGCATAGTTCTGAGTTAATTATACCGATCTCAAAAAACAGCAATTCATAAAGCCTTTGCAGATAAATGTAACAATAACGACGACAACAACAACAACAACAACAACAAACGGGTCTGGGAAGGCTGGAGTATATGCAGACCTTACCCCTACCTTACGAAGATCCCCGGCTCAAAAAAAAAAAAAAAATCAGAAACAACAAGTAGTAACAACAGCAAGCAAATGTGATAAGGTGATAGATTAATCGAAGCGAAGGAAACAAAATATAACAAAAGAAATCTGCAAATAAAGAGAAACGAATATACGAGACTAATACTAATGCTAGCAGCATGAAAATGAGACATGCCCGCCTAACCACTAACCTTCTATCCTAATTCTCAATCTCCATATCCCCTACCAATGGTCATGTCCTTCCTCAGTAAGCTGAAGTTGCGCCATGTCATGTCTAATCACCTCTCTCCGATGCTTTTTAGGCCTACATCTATCTATCCTCAGCCCCACCATGGCCCGCCTCTCTCACCTCCTCACCAGGACTTCTATGCACCTCCTTTTCACATGCTCGTACCTCTCAACCTAGCTTCCCGCATCTTGTCCTCCACTCCAACCTCGTCCCAAATATCATCACTCCTAATCTTATTTATCCTAGTATACCCACACATCCATCTCAGCATCCTCATATCTGCTACTTTCACCTTCTGGATATGGGTGTCTTAACATACCAACACTCCTCCCCATACAACATAGTTGGTCTAACCGCCACTCTATAGAACTTACCCTTAAGTCTTTGTGGCAACTTCTTATCGCACAAAACCCCGGAAGCGAGCATCCGTTTCATCTATCTCGCTCCAATTTGATGTGCGACATCTCGTCAATCTCTCCATTACCTTAGATTACATATCCGAGGTACTTGAAACTCTCTTTCTTAGGGATAACTTGTGAACCTAGCCTCACCCTTCGCAAAAATGTCTTTGAATCAATCTTCTCCACTTGGAAAGCTACTGAATCAGTTATCGGATGACATCTATACTATGTCAATGTACAGGGCCTAGATAATAGCTTACAAATCTGTGTTTGGTATTCGAGGGGCAATGAACACTCACACTAAAAACAACCAGTTTTTTTGTTTTGAAGTTCTGATATAACTATCATCAGTAAAGGTTCAATCATCTCTCAAATATTCCACTTAAGCTACGTATCCAGATACAACTTCTCATCATCAAATATCTTCAATTAAAAGGCTCAATTTGGGCAATAGCACTCACACTAAAAACATCCAGTTTCTTGTTTTAAAGTTCTGATATAACTATCATCAGTAAAGGTTCAATCATCTCTCAAATATTCCACTTAAGCTACGTATCCAGATACAACTTCTCATCATCAAATATCTTCAATTAAAAGGCTCAATTTGGGCAATAGCACTCACACTAAAAACATCCAGTTTCTTGTTTTAAAGTTCTGATATAACTATCATCAGTAAAGGTTCAATCATCTCTCAAATATTCCACTTAAGCTACGTATCCAGGTACAACTTCTCATCATCAAATGTCTTCAATTAAACGGCTCAATTTCTTGATAGAGAGAGCCATAACATAATGAAGTTCAGAGTCCTCATCCTTCATTCACTAACATATACTCCCTCCGTTTCAATTTAGATGATGTAGTTTGACTTGACACAAAGTTTAAGAGGAAAAAAAATAGAAGTCTTTTGAAACATGTGATCCCAAAAGCTTAAGGGTAAAAGCTTTGTGGGGTCATGCCATTTGTGTGGCTATAAAAGCTTCTCATTAAAAGTAAAGCGGGTAAACTAAAAAGTTTAAAATTAAATTGTTTCCAAATATAGAAATATGTGATTCTTTTTGGAACAGACTAATAAGGAAAGCGTGTCATTTAAATTGAAACGGACGGAGTAACAACTTGATAATCCACTAAATATAGAAGTATTCCAATTGACATATACAGCACATTCAGAGCAAGGTTATACTCATCAAATAAAGGATCTTGCATAAAATCAAGACCGTCAATGTCCTTGCTTCATTGGTTTTTTTGAAGTTGTTGATTTCATCCTTTCACATAAGTAGTATATCTCTACATACTACATGATATTTAAGATATGTAACAAACTTAAGGTTAAAGGACAATACAGATAGAATGCCGCTAAAAAGGATGAATAAGAAATTACCATTAACTCTCCGCTCACATTTGATGATTTTATGATCAATAATCTCCTCTCCATAGGTTATGTCCGCACCATATTGGGCAGCAAGCAGCCTAAATGGCAATGTACCCTGACCAAAAGTCAATGAATGCATAAGATCCATAGGCATCTACGAACAACATATGATAAAGAACAGACATACTAAGAGCAGTCTTAACTCTTAACTATGCTTCCTAGTGAAGTTAATAGCTCCTGGAATGCCAGAACTGAGTTTCAGAAGAGAAATACAGATCTAGTATGGGAAAATGAATAAGAAAGCAACCACAGAATAAACAAGTAACAGGTACCAAAAATGAAAAAGAAAAAAAAGAAAGAAAGAAGCAAAAGATGCTCTAGTTCATCAATTTCAGTTGAAAATGCTTACCACTCGGACCATTGGAGCCAAGACAAGCTTGTTTCTGTACTCCATCTTTTCTGATAAGGCGGATAAATTAGTACAATCCCTGAGATAATAACAAATGCTGACCAAATTGAGTATCTTGACCAAAAGAGTTGCAGTTTAGGTTATAGCCGATATGCTTCTAATTGTACACAATTCCTCTAACGTCGTAGACTGATCTACTGAGCAGCCTGCTACAGCTCACATGCAGAGTGCCAGGTAAAATGGAAGGTGGCTAAATCATAAAGACGATCAAACTAAACCTGGATGCTCTAATTATTCAAAACAAATATGAGCAACAAAGTATTCCCAAACTATGCTTCAGCAATTGCAAATCAAAGACAGCTAGGCTTCAACAGACACAATGTATATACAGTTTTGGATCTTACAGTATATGGACAGTCAGGAACAGAAATTTTATTCAATTTGAAAAATTATTAGCTGTCAATAAAACCCGGATGCTTTCTAATTATTCGAAATATATACATGAAATAACTCAGTCAACCTCAATCTACGACTACGTTTCATCAATTGCAAATATATAGCCCTCAAAAAATACACTGTAAAGGATAGCCTCGGATCCTACAGTATATGGCCAGTAATAAAGAAAGGAAAATACGGGAAAATAAAAATAATACAGCTGAATCTTTATCTCGAAACAAATTGACCAGAAAGGGATGAGATTAAAGAGCTGGTCAACAGTTTATACTGATTTCTGACCTTGACTTGAAAAGAGAGGAAGAATTTTCCAAGCCGGCGGCAAACCAACCACGGCGGTATATTGGTGTGGTTGCAATTGCCGAGCGGCGGCGGAAGTGTCGCAATGACTAATGCCTTTACGCCTTTCCTACTCACACTCGAGGATTAAAATGTCATTTTGCAGAATTTGGTGGCTAAAAAGAAAGATGAATCAAAAGCTAGGAGTCGTTTGGTAGTATGTATAACAATAGTTATTGATGGTTTGGTTTAGTATATTAAAAATAATATGCATAGTATAATTTTTTTTTTTAATTATCTATTTATACAAATACCTTCTATATTTTTTAGCTTTGTATACTCTATTCAATGTGCAAACACGAAGTTGCACACATATAATGAAATAATTAGTCAAAACATATAGGCATAAGGCGGAATACATAAGTAGCCCCTTAAACTTGACAAAACTTTTTACTTGGGCATTTAAACTAAAGATAGTGTCTATTGAACACTTAAAAGTGAAGACAAAATTGGTCAATCGAACATAAATTTTGCAGCTTCAAACAAACAAAAAAGTGTGTCTATCACTCGCTTCTGACGTGGCATGTACGACCAATAAGAATAGAACAACCAAAAAGCTAAAATTGAAAAAAATAAGAAAAGAAAAGAAAAACGATTTTTTTTTCCAAATAGGTTGTAAGAATGCAACTGAGGGAGGCATGTTTCTCTATCGGCGCAAGTTAGCCTAAATGTGCACTAACCATGGGAAAGAGAGCTCGTGTGCCGTCTCAAAAGGCGTTAATGGCAATGTCGGCTTCGTCACAAGCCAAATTTCAAGCAGGAACAAGTGCTACTACTAGTTCATCGTAGGGTAGAACCAATTCATCAGGAGTTTGCTCATCCAATCAAATAGTAACCAAGGAAACAGTATCGAATAATGCTAATGGAGAGAAATTGAAGCTAAAGCAAGCGGTGAATTTGTGGAATGAAGCAATTCAGAACCCTAGACATGCAGGGAAGGCCGATCCTTCAAACGATGGAAAGAAATCATAGGCGTATGAAGTGGAGGAGGAATTAGGGAAACAAGGGAAGAAGACTTCAATTTGGGATAAATTCGATATAACAGAGCTCTCTAATGTTGGATTCAAGCTGAATATGTCCCACCCAAGGTGCAAGGTGAGTCTCAAGTAGGTGCAATTGATCTAGAAGACATCACTAGTGAGATTAAATACTAGAAGAATGCAATAGTATGTTATGTACTAGGTGTGCATCCACCTTTTGTTGTAATTCAAGGATATATCCAAAAATGCGGGCTAAACATGGCATAAATAAAATCTCAATGCTAAAAAATGGAGTGATGTTAATTGGGTTTATGCGTAAGAAGCAAAGAAGGAAGTGTTAAATGTAGGGATTTATAATTTGACAATAAATCATGTATTGTCAAAGCGTGGAGCCCTGATTTATAGTTCACTAGAGAGGAATTACTCATTGTGCCAATTTGGGTGAAGTTGCCCTGTCTTGATTTCACGTACTGGAGCCCTAAAGGACTTAGTAAAATAGGCAGTTTAGTTGGTCGACCTCTTATGGTGGATCTAAATACTGAATGGGAAGTTGGACTACAATTTTCTAGGATACTGGTGGAGGTGGAATTGGATGCAAAACTGCATGATACTATTATTTTCAGGAATGAAAAAGGGAATCTCATTGAGCAAAGATTTAATTATGACTAGAAGCCAACTTTGTGTACCTATTGCCACTTCTATGGGCATGAAGAAGAGGAAGAAGAAGAAGAAGAAGAAGAAGAAGAAGAAGAAGAAGAAGAAGAAGAAGAAGAAGAAGAAGCCAACTGGTAAACAAGGTACATTTACAACAAAAATACAACAACAACAACAAGAACAAGAGCAACAAGAGGTTCCAATACAAGGAAAACAAGTAATGGGGAAGGAGAAGGAAGTAGAGGCCCAAAAACAAGCAGTTGATCACTTTAGTTGGATTACTCCTCTAAGAACCGACAGGAGTACATCTATGCAGACTCAGCAGCTGGTTCAATCTAATACTTACCAAGCCTTAGGAAAGACTGGAGATGACAAAATGAATAAAGTCACAGGAGCTAGTGTCACAGCAGGAAATGGAGGAGGGGAAACCATACCTAACATTGGGAATGGTTAACCTGCTTTGTTGGAATGTTAGGGACTTGAATGCCCCAAATAAGCAGAAGGAAGTTAAGATCCTCTGCAATGAAACTAGAGATGGGCTAGTTGGATTGTTAGAAACAAAGATAAAAAAGGAGAAAATAGATAAAATAGCATATAGTATATTTGAAGGTTGGAATTATATTACCAACCTGGAATCACATTATAATGGTCGAATATGGATATCATGGAGGCAGAATTACTATAATGTATTACCTATTAGTATCAATACTCAGGTGATAACTTGTGAGGTGACTTATATTCCACCACAGTTAACTTTCTGGTTATCTATGGTGTATGCTTTCAACACTAGAGAAGAAAGGAGACGGTTATGGGAATGCATTATGAAACTGAATGCAACTTGTGCCATACCATGGTTGGTCCTAGGGGATTTCAACTCAGTTTTATCAGAGGAGGATAGAATAGGAGGCAATAGCATAACATGGGGCAAAAGTGGTGGAGTTTAGGAACTGTATTGACACATGTGGCTTAATTGAACTTCCAAGTCAGGGTCATAGATATACATGGAGTAGAAATCTGATCAAAGTGTATTTTCTAAGATTGACTGGGCATTTATTAATGACGAATGGCTAGAATAAATGCCTGTTGGTCAGGCCAGATTCCTCCCTGAAGGAATAAGCGATCATTGTCCTATTCAGCTAATACTAGAAGGTGATAGAGTAACGAAGAAGAAGTCTTTCCTATATTGTAATATATAGGATCAACATCCCTAGTTTGTTGATCCTGTGAAAGCTGGCTGGGAGGTGGAAGTAGATGGATGCAAAATGCTGACAGTAGTTAAAAGACTGAAGTTGCTGAAGAGGAGCCTGGAACAGTTGAATTCGAACTACTTCAAGGATGTAATAAAGAGTTTTTGGCCAATATTGTCTCTTATCTTTGAGGTAGTTCTATTTTGGTCCCTCAAATATAATCCTGAGCATATTTAGTCCCTTAAGTATGCCAAAGCGGAGCACCTTTAGTCTCACTGACACAATATGTTCAAAAACTAACGGTGTTACCCAACCCTGATTCATGAAGCATATCTTCTGCTATGAAGCAAAACGTTTCCTCTCCTTTTATTAGATAACGCAAATTATCACTTTAATTCCTTCCTCATTATTAGATAATGGCTTCTAAAATTTTGACCTTGATATTATCTCTTGTATAACCGTTGTAAATAATAGCCGAAAAATATATAAAATTTGTATACACACACACACACACACATTTCTTATGTTAATATACAAATTTTATATACTTTTTCTACTACCAGATGTAAATAGTTTCTTGCACGGTCTAAAAGTGATAATACAACCTGGTTATTCGTTTGCTTCAATAATATGCCTAGAAGTGTTCATGGCAGCTCTATTTTTTTTTCAAATTTTAACTTTTCTTTTTAGAAAAATCAACTGAAATTTGTAAATGTATATATATACAAAAATAATATACAAATTTTATATATTTTTTCAGCTATTATTTTTGCAACAGCTATACAATGTCATTTTCTCATTGAGAACTAACACAGAAGGGGATATTTTCAAGGTCAAAATTTTAGAAGACACTATTTAAAAATGAGGAACTAAAGCGATAATTTGAGTTATCCAATAAAAGGAGAGGAAACAGTTTGCTTCAGATCATAAGATTTGCTTCATGAATCAGAGTTGGGTAAGACCGTTAGTTTTTGAACATATTATGTCAGCGATACTAAAGATGCTCTAATTTAGCACGCTTAAGGGACTAAATCTGCTTAGGGTTATATTTGAGGGACCAAAATAGACTTATCCTCAAAGATAAGGGACAATACTAGTCAAAAACTCATGTAGCAAATGAGACAGATATGTACAAAGATGATCTAAGGAGAATTCAGGAACAACTGCAAACATATCTACTAAACATAGAGTTACAACACAAAGGAGGTGAAGCATATAAGCTATTCAGAAAGACATCTTACATGGCAGAAATGTACTTTGAGCAGAAGAGCAAAGCAACTTGGATAAAGCTAGGAGATAAAAATACAAAATATTTTCATAGAGTGATTAAATATAGAAGACTGAAACAAGCAACTACACAAATAAAGGATGAACATGGCACTTGCCAGACTGATCCGGGCCAAATTGTTCAAGTCTTGTGGACTACTATGAAAATCTTTTGGGTAAATCTGTATCCTCTAGAGTCAAAACCTTCACAAGCTTTGTTAAACAAGGGCATGTGTTGTCAATTGAACATCAACTGGACATTATCAGACCATATATGGGGAAGGAAGTCAAAGAGGTAATGTTTCAAATTGATAAGAATAAAAGTTCAGGGGCTGATGGTTATGTTAGTGAATTTTTTAGATTAGTATGGAGCATTTGTGGGGGAAGACATAAATGCAGCTATTCTGGAGTTTTTTGAGAATTGCCAACTTCTTAGGCAACTAAATACTACAATAATAACACTGATTCCTAAAGTAGAGAAGCCTGAATATGCTAGCCAATATAAACCAATCTCCTGTTGTAATGTTCTATATAAATGCATCTCCAAAATGATTTGCAAGAGACTAAAGCACTGCATTAAATATATTGTGGCAGACAACCAAGCAGCATTTGTGCAGGGGAGATCAATGATGCACAATGTGCTAATTTTTCATGACCTCTTGAGGCATTATAATAGAAAGACCTCTACTAGATATGTCACAACCCGTTTCTCCCTCTGTAAGGCGTCGTAACGGCATCTAGTCGCTACGATTAGATAAGCCTAACAATTTCAAAATAACAGAAATAAAGCAGTAATTAACAACTAAAATTCAATAGATATTATATACTGGTAAAATACTGTACGACATGTACAAGTAAGTTAGCACTCGAATATAAACAGCATTCCCAAAACCCGGTAATCACGAGTCACAAGCTCTACGAAGTTTGTCTAACTGTTTTCTATACAGAGTGTCTAAAAGAAATAAAGGAGAAAAACAACATAAGGGTGGAGGGGGACTCCGAGGATCTGCGGACGCTGGCAGATGTACCTTGAAGTCTCCATTAAGCTGCAACAACTGCACTAACGATGAGGCGAGTAAGATGTACCTGGATCTGCACACGAAAAACATGTGCAAGAAAGGACGTGAGTATACCACAATGGTACCCAGTAAGTGCCAAGCCTAACCTTGGTCGAGTAGTGACGCGGTTAGGTGAGGGCCCTACTGAAATATATATATATATATATATATATATATATATATATATATATATATATATATATATATATATATATATATATATATATATATATATGTGTGTGTGTGTGTGTGTGTGTGACAAAGCAAAAATGAAATATCGCAGTAATAAGACTAAAATGTAACAAGGAGGAAATCATGGAAAACAACAACTCAACACACAACAATATAACAGGGGATCTCCCGAGATACCGTCTCGTAGTCCTAAACGTAAATGTGCAAGGGAATCTCCCGGAATACCATTTCGTAGTCCCAAAGTAAATATGCAATACAAGGGGATCTCCCGGAATACCTCTCCGTAGTCCCAAAATAAATATGCAGCCAAACAACAGAATTCCATAGTTACGGCACATAATCTTACAATTTAACCTAAGTACAAGTTAAGGAAAGACAGGTAAAATCACTAAACATGTTTCACGTAGTCCAGGTAAATAATTAAGGCAAGTAGGCATGCTATCTTAGGCTAACACGATACTACACATGCTAATAAGTTAAAATGAGAGAAAATACATGTTTTTATTTAATGAAAATCGGGTTTCATAATAATTAGCCTGTGTACGTACTCGTCACCTCACGTACATGGCACTCATAGATCAAAACAATATCAATCCTAAGGGGAGTTTCCCCACACAAAGTTAGGTAAGCCACTTACCTCAAACCAAGCTCAAATCACTTCGAAATAATGCTCTTTCCACGAATATTCGACTCTGAATGGCCCAAATCTAGCCAAAACCAAATACATAACATAAATATAAGTACATGAAACTAATTTAGCGAAGGAATCAAAGTTAAAGCAAGAATTTGGAAAATCGCTCAAAAAGACTCCCTGGGCCCACTCCTCGGAATCGGGTAAAAATTACCAAATATGAACACCCATTCACCCATGAGCTCACTCGTACCAAAATTATCCAAATCTGATGTCTAAATCCCACTCAAAACTCAGAATTTCGCTTGGGGAACCTTTTCCCCATTTTTCAACTTTCTCACTCAAATCCCTTAATTAAATGAAGAATACAACAATAGATTAATGAAATATAACCAAAATTGAGTTAGGAATCGTTACCCCAAAGTTCTCTCCAAAAAACCCTCAAAGAATCGCCAATTTCCGAGCTCCTAAGTGTTATACCCTATTTTAACACGGGTTAAATTAGAGTATAATATATTGGAAAATTTGCTGTTTAATTATTTTTAGAGAGTCGCCACCTAATTATTTCTACGGTGAATTAGAAAACCAATTTACTCTGTTTTTATGGTCTGCTTAACCTCAAGATAATGGGTAAGGATTCTAATTAATTCTATAGGGAAGATTATGAAGGAAACCTATATGATCCGTTAACTATGGTTAACCAGCCAAACTTAAGTTGTTAATTAACAAGTAAAAATAGAAAGCTATCAAAATCTGATTAAAGAAAACCTATCATTTTACGAAGCGGTGAGAACTTGTTTTCAAAGAAAAATTTTATGAAGAAAGGTGGCGTCTCTTTCAAATAATATTTGACTCAAATTTTATATTAAGAAATATGACTATTGAGTGCTAAGGAACTTGGTTTAAGACTGATTTACAAATGATGCCTCCTAAATATAATGTCCTGCATAAAAATAAAATAGTATAGCAAATTATTTTCAAACTCTTGACTTTAAAATCTTTAAAGTAGAAGTTGTATAAAAATAAGTACTTTACTAATAATTAGACCAGAGATACTATGTGATTTAACAAGGCATAACTATTTAATCCTATGTTAGTAATAAGCTCCAACAAAATCTCAGAATAAGGATAAACCTCAAAATACATAGTAAATAAAAAGTAAGATATAATGAAATGACAAAAGAAATAAAAGAAGGATGCCATAGGCATCCCCAAACGTTTCACTTATTTTCTTGCTATCGGGTGCATTCTAAGGAAGATGGTATGGGATGTGATGACTCCATGCTCGGGTAGTATTGAGTCTCGAAGGAGACTCCGTTTTTGCTCCAAGTGCATACGCAAAGAAAGGAAGAAACAAAGAATTAGAAACTTGAAACCAATAGTTTGCTATATACAACTTGAAACCTGTGTTTCCCTTTTGTGCTATAGTGAAACACAAAATTTAAGAAATTTCATTGCTTCTCAGTTCTACAATGTCCAGAAACTTGAAGCTAGTAGTTTGCTACATACAACAACTCTTAATATGAAGAGATATTTAACCATATAAATCAATCAAACAAACAAGATGCGTTCTCTATTTCTTTAAGTTATCTCAGATTAATTAATGTAAAACACTTTTTCCTAATAGCAGGATCACTATAATGACGCATACTAGAGTTTCATATAAGAACTCATATTTGTTTCAATAAAGTGTTTTGAGTCCAATAAGCATGATGGATGGAGGGAATAAACTTGAAAGTACATGGCTTCAAATAAGTCCTATAGTCACGACTTATGGATCTCCTAAATACTATCTAATTATATAGACACGATTTCTATAATTTGACTGAGATTAAAGGGGGCTAAAATCTCCTAGAGCAAGTAAACAAAATATTCGTTTATTTTTATGTGACATTAAAGTGAATAAATGATGAATAATCTTAAGTAACAAGTTATGTTACTATGTATATGGTCTTACTTGGTTCTTTCAAATCTAACATATTAAATAGAGAAACAAGATCGCAAACCCTTTTAACTTTACTAAATAAGATAACAAATCCTATGACATGATATCTAGGCCGAGAGGCGTAAAATACGCATATTGTATGCTCATCAAAGATCTAAACCAAACTTGTTAATTTGAGCAGTTAGCTGAGTGTTTTCTGTTCTTTTTTCAAATAGCAGATGGCCAGAATACACCAACTCCTATGCACAGGATTTATATCCGAGAATAGTAAGCAAGTTTAAAGTACTATTTCCACTAAACTACTATCATATACATAGCCTATCTTATTAGGATATCTATTAATCATGTAAAGACAAATAAAGATCAGCATTATCCCCTACTTTCACCCATTTAAATGAACAAGTACAATAGAAGAATAGATCAACTTTTTTGTACACACAAATAAGCAAAAGAGTACTGGAACATTATTTCGAATACATTGACAGCTACTAAACTATGGCATTGCACACAAATAAAAGAAAAATTGAAGCACGTGGTTTCTAATCAAGATGATGACATAAATACAAATAAAAAGAAGCATATCAAAATTCTATTTTTTCTTGATATCTAGAACATGTGAAGAAAATGGAAGACGAATTAGCCGCACAATCACAATACACACACTACTAGAAAATAGGCCTACGACAATAGTTTTTTGGCAACGGTTCACAAACCGTTGCCATAGAGTGTATATAGTAACGGTTTCAACCGTTGCAATAGCATTTGGGTGGTATCGGTACACTTTAGCTATCAAACCGTTGTAATTGTAGAAGAACCGTTCCCATAGAATATTTTTCCGCAACGGATCTGTAAACCGTTCCACTAGATATATTTATGGGAACGGTTCGGATGAAATATTTTTAATTGGAACGGGTTTTCATTCCCTCCTCAATTTACCGCCTGAAATTTGCTAAACCACCAAATCCACCCCTATATTTTTGATTTATTTTAATAGTGTAAATATATAAAGTTATTATTATATCCCTTTTCCCCTTTCCCAGTAATTAAACCGGCTTCGATACATCCAAAGAGTACTTCAGAAAGTTCATCGCCCCATCTTTCACAGTTTATCGCCCTAGCTCACAGTTCATCGCCCCTTCATAGCTCTTTTATCCTAAAATTAAATCTCATCTTTCACTCCAGTAAAGCCAACGCCGCCCACAAATTGACCTCTCATAAACGCACGCCGTCACAAATTGACCACACTTTGCCCCCTCATCCCACCACTCACCGGTGTCGCTACCGTCTTCGGCTGCTGCGGAGGTTGAACCGGAGGCTGCTGCGGAGGTTGAACCGGAGGCTGCTGTGGAGGCTAAATTCGGGTTTAGGTTCTGACCCGAATTACTCCCACCACTACCCCACTAGACCTACTGCTTCTTCTTACAGCGATTTCTCATCTCTTTTTTGTTTTTGTTTATTGTAACTCTTAGGACCAGAAAAAGCACATCAGTAACAAGACCGAAAGCAGAATCAGAAGAAGGGTATTTATTCTCAAACAAACTGGGAAGCTAATAAAGTGTAAGCTTTTCTTATTGAAGTATATGTTTGTTGTTTGTGCATTATTTATTTTTCCTTTTCTTGTTTGCTTCAGCTTTTGGGTATTAAGGTTATGGGATCTTTTTTATTTTCAGACAAATGAGCCTTTACTTGTTACAGCTTCTTTTTCGAAATTTGCTTGTGTTTTCTCACATTACATTATCTTCTCTGTGTTAATTGTGGTTGAATTTTTTTCCATTTTTTAGCTCTCCTTTTTTTGGATTTTCTTGAGTTTTAGACACTAGTGTTGTTTCTGCATTTGTGATATAGTGGTAGCGCTATAGGCATTTGTGTACTCTAAATGATAAAGGTCCTTTTGCTTGTGTTTTTTTCACTGTAAAGATAAAAATTTCAGTTTGTTGCTCTTCTTTTATTATTTTCTTGAGTATCAGACACTAATGGTGACACTCTAGTCCTCCCCCCCCCTACAAAGTTAAATTTCCTGTGAAGCTCATAGGTCGTGTACGTCAAAAACAGATAAAACAACATAAAAAAAATATTCAGGAACAATGTCACAAGAGGCTGATCCAAGACACTGAACTGGTCTTTTGGAACTTGGTTTCCAGGCCTTAAGAATATAGTATCAATAGTCGACAGAAAAGGTTGCCATAAAAATCCTATTGCCACCTCTAATAGTTGTGAGAAAATGTCCAATCCTTTAATTACAACAAACTGAGTTTTTCCCTATATACCTTGAAAGATTTTCTCAAAAGAAAAATACTAGGAGATTTATATTGTGAAAAAGCAGCATGCTGTTATACTATTCAACTTCCACTAAATTCAATGTTTAAATGTTTCAACGACAAATTCTTCTTACAAAAGAATATAGCCAAAAAAAAGAAAAAAAGAATCCAGAAGAGATAAAGAAATTACATGAACATAGTGAGAGTGGGTGCTTAAAATGAACATTGTCACCATTCTTAATGGTTTTCTCTATTCAAAGATGCTGCTGCTGCTGCTGCATTTTCTTATCCATCTGCTCTACTATAACTTGCTCTTCTTGTCAAGTACTGAATACACCTTTAACGGTTGGCAGAGAGGGAATTAAGTACAATCACCTCTCCACATATTTTCCCCATTGTTTCTTCTTCTCATTTACATGAATGTACCAAGGTCAGGTTCAACATCTAATTTCCAACTTGACTTTTCAGTTGAACTAATATATCCATAACCTACGAACCCTACACACGATTTAATCGACCTGCTTACCGATCAAGTCTAGTCCAACGACTAGGAATGATATACCTTGAAACATCAAGAAGTAAAAGTGGATTTCTTGAGTTGATAATAGGCTCCTCACTGAAGTTGTCAATAGCAAGAAAGCCAAAGCCAATTCTTTTGTATATATTCTGTTGTGCTTCTTCTTCTTTGATGCCTTTTTCTCCTTCTCCTTAATTTCAGATTCTTCTAATGCATTTATCCTCCATACTCCAGCAGTCCCATTAAAGCCAAAGAAATTTAGGAAAATATCATTCACCTGTTGCTCACTTCAAAATGAAAAGCCAAATTAATGTGCTGCAATCTTGTAAGAAGATTTTTCATCCTTGTTCACAAAAGACCACCTTGCTCTTCTTTTATTATTTCCTTGAGTATCAGACGCTAATCGTGATTATGGCTTGTGATATAGTAGTACTAGTAGTTTTTTTTATACATGTATTTGTATACTAAAGTAATATATATATATATATATATATATATATATATATATATAGGTTCTTCTAAATTTATTGACTCAGAAAGCAAAAGCTCAAGAAATGATATGTTTCAAGATTTATAATGTATTATAAATAGTACTCTAGCCTTTAATACCATGTTACTACATAATTAACACTTGTGTGCTAGATCAATAGTTAAAGCTTGTTAAATCTGATTAAGCACAAGGTGCTGCAATCTTCTGTTTTTTTGTCTAAGTCTTTCTAGTGGGACACTGCATCTTTATTTTTGCGCTTTTGAAACTGAATGTGGTTGTAGTTAATTTTCTGGTGTGCCACTGCCTGTATATGTGATGCTTCTAAAGATGATTGTAATGGTTTTTTTTGTAAAGGTTTAGAATTTTTAAACTATTCATATTGTAATTTAAGAACTTTTAAAGGCCTTAAATTGCTTTATTGTTTGTGACTTTCTGAGTTCCACCCTTAAAAGCAGTGGTCAATGTTAAATTAATATGCTTTTGGTTTATTTATTTAGTTTTGTTGATTTACTTTATCGTATAGGATATCTATGGATAATTGTGATAAAAGTTGGACGAATCTCCTGAGATGGACGGATGAGTATATCCGTGGAGTGAATGATTTTCTTGATAAGGCATTTGAACGAGCCG
The DNA here is from genome assembly GCA_005239525.1 of Nicotiana knightiana. Lineage (NCBI taxonomy): Eukaryota > Viridiplantae > Streptophyta > Magnoliopsida > Solanales > Solanaceae > Nicotiana > Nicotiana knightiana. Next base: position 24,812 of record ML396005.1, on the reverse strand, counting down.
CCCAAGGAAATGAAATATTATACCCTTGCAAAAAGTGCATGAATCGTTATTGGTATTACAGAAATGTGGTGGAGGATCATTTGGTTGTTCATGGATTTGTTGATGGTTATACCAAATGGGTTTTTCACGGGGAAGGATTTTCCTCGAGAAATACACCTCATCCAAGCAATGATGATGAAGGTTCTACCATGCGTGACGATATTGATGGACAACTTCATGATACATTTAGAAATATAGAGGGTCAGGCAAGGGATGAAGAAGGAGTTGGTGAAAGACTATCTGAAGATGCAAAGAAGTTTTTCAAATTGTTGGAGGAAGATAAACAAGAGTTATATCCGGGGTGTGAAAATTTTAGTAAACTGAGTTTCACTATTCGATTATACTTGCTTAAATCCTTGCATGGGTTGAGTAATGTGGCTTTCTCTGATTTGTTAGAGTTGATAAAAGAGGCATTTCCCTTTGCTCAGGTACCCGAATCTTTCAACAAGGCTAAAAGCATGATAAAAGATTTGGGTCTTCATTATGAAAAAATATATGCATGCCCTAATGATTGCATGTTATTTTGGAAAGAAAATGTGAATGCTGATAATTGCTCTATTTGTGGGTCTTCAAAATGGAAGAGTGTTGGTCCTTTGACTAAAGCAAACTCTAAAATCTCTGCAAAGTTTTAAGGTACTTTCCTTTAAAGCCTAGGCTTCAGAGGATATTTATGTGTCCTGAAACGACTGTTGCAATGAGATGGCATGCTAATGAACGACCCAATGATGGGAATATAAGACATCCTGCTGATGGGGAAGCTTGGAAGACTTTTGATTCTTTGCACCCAGACTTCTCTAGAGATGCTAAAATGTTAGATTGGGTCTTTCAAGTGATGGTTTCAACCCGTTTCGGACCATGAGCATTTCTCATAGCACGTGGCCTGTTGTGTTAATGAACTATAATTTATCACCGTGGATTTGCATGAAGCCAGAGTATATAATGTTGTCTATGATCATTCCAGGTCCATCATCTCCAGGAAATGATATAGATGTGTACCTACGACCATTAATTGAAGAATTAAAGGAACTATGGGAAACTGGGATAGACACATTTGATGCTGAAACCAACCAAATTTTTCGAATGCGTGCTGCCTTAATGTGGATAGTTAGTGACTTTCCAGCATTAGCAATGCTATCAGGATGGATCACTAAGGGGAGATTGGCATGCCCCACTTGCAATTATGACACATGTTCTCAATATCTCAAACATAGTCATAAGATGTGTTATTTGGGCCATCGAGATTTTTGCCTCATGATCATCCATTCCGACGAGATAAGAAGTCTTTTGATGGTAAGGAGAGTGAGGAAGTGTTTGAAGAGCTGCTTGAATTCAACAATATCTTTGGAAAGAGGACTTAAAAAAGGCCTCGGAGTGATAAGGGTCCGTGGAAAAAAAGATCCATTTTTTTCGAATTGCCATATTGGGTGCATAACAAATTGAGGCACAATCTTGATGTGATGCACATCGAGAAAAACATATGTGATAGTTTGCTTGGGACTTTATTAGAAATATATGGAAAATCAAAGAATCATGAAAAATCTCGCTATGACTTACAAGAAATGGGGATACGAAAGGAGCTACAACCAAGAATAAATAGTGATGGAACTAAAAGTTTGGCTAAATCTTCTTTCTACAAGAAACCAAAAGAGAAAAGTTTGTTTTGTACTGTCATGAAAAATGCTAAATTACCAAAAGGGTATGCTTCGAATATTTCAGAACGCGTGCAAGTGAAGGAGATGCAAATATCAGGGTACAAGAGTCATGGCGCCCATTTTATAATGCATTACTTGCTCCAGGTTGCTATTAGAAAAGTGTTGCCCAAGAATGTTTCACTGGCCTTGATTAGGTTGGAAAATTTCTTTAGAGTTATATGTAGTAAGGTCATAAGGCAAAGAGATCTTGAAACAATGCAGTCTGAAATTGTTGAAATAACATGTGAGCTTGAAAATTTCCATCTAATATTTTTTGACATAATGCCACATTTGCCTATTCACTTAGTGGATGAAATTAAGCTTGGGGGTCCGGCTCTTCTTCGTTGGATGTATCCCATTGAGAGGAACCTATGTAAGTACAAGGCATTTGTACGTAATCGTTCTAGTCCAGAAGCATCAATAGCAGAGGGGTTTTTGGCCGATGAGTGCTTGACTTTTATTTCGAGATATCTACATGATGGCGTGAAGACAAAGTTTAGTAGGTACCAAACTGTGGATGATGAGTGCTCTCAAAATTTTTCACCTATATTCCCTAATATAGGCCATCCAATTGGAAGTAAGAAAAAAAATGCTTTTGTCATGGATTCGCAGTTATGTTTTGAAGCACATCGATATGCTTTGTTCAATACTGGAGATGAACAAATGGAAAAGTTTATCGAGTAAGATAAATTATATTAATAATTTATTTATATTTTATATAATTTTTTCTTTATTATATGATTAAACTTGAAATGTTCTTGATTGCAGGGATCATAAGAATTTAATTGTTAATCATAGTAGATCAAATGCATGGGTAATAGCGAAGGATCATAGTCGGGAATTGAACAATTGGTTTAAAGAGAAAGTTAAAAATATTGTATTGCTAGATTATTTAAGATGGCTAGCCAAAGGACCTAATATGGTAGCCAAAAGATATACGAGATATTTATTAACGAATACTGATTTCATACCAAAGAACGAGATTTCCGATGCAAGACTCAAAATTGTAGAGTGATTTTATCGGCAACAACAGATAGTTTTGCAAGTGCTAAGGACCAAAATCCCATCGATGGTGAGGTTGTCTATTATGAAGCGATTCAGTATATCATTGAGATTGATTATTGGGGTTGTTTTAGTGTTGTACTGTTTAGATGTGATTGGTTTCGTAATGAAATAGATGATTATGGGTTAACTCGGGTCTACTTCAATAGATTATGTAGTACAAATGACCCTTTTGTGTTGGCATCACAAGTTTATCAAGTTTTTTATGTGGAGGATCCAATTGAGAAAGATGTTTATTATGCGAGGAGTAAAGTACCTGTTGATTTGTATGATCTGGAGGAAGAGAATTGTCCAAATATTGGAGACACATTTTGGAGGGAACCTAATAATGACATCAGTTCCTCATCTAGGTTACATGATGTTGACATTAGATGGTCAAGAGAAGATATACCCGTTGATATCATTGATATCCCATCTAATGCACAAAATTCACATGATACAATTGTGGAAACATCAGAAGAGGAGGATGGGTTTGATGATACTGATTGAGACTGGATGAAAGCAGATGATTAAATAAGAAAATTCTGAAATTCTTTTAAGTATATTATTTTTTGAGTGAGTAATAATGCTTGTTTTGTTTAGTTTTCTTTTCACTTATATTTTTATTACACACACACATTCATGCAATTTAGGGAGATTTAGTTATAAACTTTGTGCGTTTCCTACACTATTTTTTTTCATAGCTAAATGTGTGTTTTATCTTTTATTTATCAGAGGAGATGATTTCCGTTCAAAGGGATTCAAGCTGAAGCTTTGAGCTAAATGTAAGGTGAAGATTTTGACAGGTAAGATATGAAAAAGCTCTACTTTCTTTTTGCTAGTCAATTGTGTGTTTTGACTTTCCTAATCCTACTTCTTTTTGCTACTTTCTTGCTTTCTGTCCATTAAATCCCAAATATGTTCTTTCTTTCTCCTATTTTTTAGAATAGAAAAGTTGCCTTTTTGAGTTTTTACTGCAAATTTGTAGTTGGTGATATGATAATTTAACTTTGCATTGTCTTTCTTGAACAGAAAAGTGGAGAGAGGACAAGTTGAAAATTTTCAGGAAATAGAGATTTCTCTTTTTAGGTATGCTGATACTGTACAAACCTCTATAACTCCTTTATGTTATTTTTATCAATGTTGGTATTTGACATACACGTTGGAGAATCTGAAATGTGAATGAATATTGATTGCATAAGTTCCTGAACATATGTGGACATACTCAATTTTAATACAGAAACTTGAGTATGTTTTTGCTTATAAGTTCCTGAACTGATGATATTTATTGCAGATTATTGATTGCGTATGAGTCATGAATCAAGAAGGGTGCTCAAGCAAAAATTAAAAAAATATCCAACCGCATTCCAGCTGGATCACTTGTATCTTTGCGAAATCAAAGGGTTTCATCGTTAACAACAAAAAGAACCTTTCCAGCTACAAGGTCAAATGGAAATGAAGAACGACAATCAAAAACTGGATTACCTTCATCTTTGCAAAACCAAAAGGTTTCGTTGTTGACAACAAAAAGAGTCTTGAAAGCTATAGATTCAAATGCAAATGAAGACCGACAATCAGAATTAGGAGCTCAATTGCAAGAACAAGTGCATCAAGTGCCACAAAATTCAACCTCTTTAGCAGCACGAGGAGTACATGAACAAGTGCAACAAGCGAATATGGATCCCATCACTCCTGCATCACAGGCAGTACGTGAACGATCTAATGACTCTACCAATCATGAAGCAATTGAACAATTTGAGGAACAAGGAAAGTATATATAAATTTTAATCATAAAATTAACTAACAATAGTGTTTGATGATTATCCTTGCTTTGTACTATTGTAGGCCCCTCTTCGCAAAAAAGAAAAAGAGGCCGTACGCAAATGCCAAGTGTTCATGGAATAAATGAGCATAAAAGAATCATTCTAAATGAGTATAATCAACCCGTTGGTCCTACTGACGAAGTTGTAAAAGAGTTGGGTAGCTTCCTCGGCACATTGGGAATGAGTGTGACTTTTTGTCCTCTTAATGTATTTAATTGGAGGAAGTTAGGCACAAAAGATGATATGTGGAAATATATCAAGGTATGAAGTTCCCAATATTCAATCAACATGGATGATATTTCTTATTTTTATACTAACCCAATTAAACTAAATTTGTAGGAAAAATATGACATTCCTGACGAGGCGAAAATATGGGTTTTTGATTCAATATGTGCTGCTTGGAGAAAGTATAAGAATCAATTGAAGAGAAAACACTTTAAAGCCTATCAGAATGATGAGCTTCGAATGGAGAATAGGCCAGTAGATGTTCCAGAATCTCACTTTAAGGAGCTTCTTAACTATTGGAACTCCAATTCTCACAAGGTAATTACATTCATTCTTGTTTCATTAAGCAGGATTTCCTGTAGCTTGTGCATAACACTTAGTTTGACCTTGCTTCTATAAATCTTAGGATGATCTGATTGTTGGCTTAATTTCTTGAATGTTTCTATTCATTGGAGTCTTACACTTCGTTTGACGTTGCTTCATATTTTACTCTTTATTTCTTCGCGCAACTTTATCTTTAGTTTGAATACATTGATTTCTTTGTTATATCTAGTTTGACGTTGCTTCATCTATATATCTAGTTTGAATACATTGATTTCGCTACCATTATAATAACTATTTTCTTTATGTTGAGTCCTACCCATAAATGCCATAATTCTTTTAAATTTTTTAGTCTGAAGGATTGGTAAGTTCCCAAGCGTGTTTAAATGTAGAGATTTGTTATCAGTAACTATTTCACTTTTAGCTGCTGAGGCAGAATACATTGGTTGACTCGTTTATTTGCAGAAAATGTCCGAATTCAATACAATCAATCGAAATAAGTGGAAGTGTCCGCACACTGCTGGCAGAACACCTTTTTCTCTAATTCGTGAGGTTTGATGTTTCTCTTTATTTTTTTTAAAATTAAGAACTTGCTAAACTTTACATGGAAAGATTCTTATACTAGTTTTCATGTAACTAGGCAAAAAAGAAGGAAATGTCTGATACTTCGAATACTCTATCAAGTAAGGATATATTTGTGGCTACAAGAAAAAGAAAACTTGACCGAGTATACAAAAGCTCATATGAAATACAATTAGTAAAATTGTAAGAAATTTCTAATTTAAAGTTTTTCGTGATTATTTATTTGTTCTTAATTAATCATTCAATTTTATTTACTTAAACTCTTTTCTCTATGGTTTGTAGGCTGAAAGGGAGAGACTACAATCAACTCAAGAAACTGAAGATGACAGTCATTCAGTTGACGCTTTTGCATCAGTCATGGGACCTGAACATCCAGGTCGCGTGAGATAGTATGGACGAGGAGTTACCAAGACTATCTTAAAAGGGAAACAGGGAATCTTGGATGTTCTTCTGATGCTGCTGATGAGAGGATGCAACAGAAAATGGAGGAAATGGAAGAGAGGATGCAACAAAGAATGTTGGAAAAGTTGAACGAACAAAAAGATTCTATGGAACAACATATTACAATGAACGTCGTCGCACGACTTCAGCGTCTGAATCCAGAATTGCGACTTGATGCTAACATTCTAAGGTTAGAAGCTTCCTCTGCACAACAAGATGCGGTTCAACTAAATAATCGACCATCTGCCGGTAGTAACAATCAAGGTCAGTACTTACTTGTTGTGCTGCTCTTTATGGCTTTGTTGTCTTGTTGCCCTGTTGGTTTTTGCCATTAAGTTGCAAAATGTATGTACTTCTTTGAACTATTTGGTTTAATTTTGTTTCTTTGGTAGTCTTGGACACAAGAGACCATGCCCTTTTGAGTTTTGAATAAGACGGATTTTTGTTTTCACGTTCTGTGCATGGTTCGTATTTGTCAACATAATATTTGAGATTATGAACAAAAAGAATTGGTATCTCAGAGAGTTTCAGTATTATAGAATACTTCAGTTCCCGATAACAAGATGGTGTTTAAACTCTACATTGGAGGAACTACATTTGCACTGCTGCACAATCACAACAGAGAAAAAAATGTTAGAATAAGCTCGATCCATTTGTTCATTGTACTTGTTCAGTTCATGGTTTGGTTGGACTGCTGTAATTTAATAGTTTATAATGTTTGGTAAGTGTTTTGTATTTCTGTTATGTTTAGGGAGAAAGATATGCCTAGATGTTGATCATGGAATTTGCAAAATCTTTAAAGAAAGCTTCTTTTGAGCTAGCAAAATCAGAAAACAGAGTTTTAGTCTTGGGAATACTAAGCAAAGCCTGGTCTGAAAAGAAAAGGCTTTTGTTTTGTAGAATTAACTTGTAATATGAATTATCAAACGTTGTTGAGGAAGTATCCATGGCAGTTCCAGCATTCTTAGCCATGTTTTTAAGTGGACAAATTCCCTTTAAGGTTGATGCCAAGGATGGTGTAATGTTGGGTCAACATCGTTGGTGGCATCACCAAATTATTGGAGCATGTTTGCCTCACCAAATTAAAATAAATTTCATTGTGTGTGATCTTATGCCAATGAATATACTGTTTATGAAGGACTTAATCAGAAGTTGTTTGGGTCTGATAGCTGGAAAGTTTGATTGTCTATGTGTTATTATAACTATATATCTGCCATCAGGATTAAGCAACACTAAAATCAACTTTTCATTTTGGTTGATGTCTCTATTGACATGATTGGACGACATGCCTTTTAGTGATTCTGAATGAAACCATTAGCCTAAGTGTTTAATAGAGTAATGTTTTAGTTGGATGTATGCTTATATAATTGCTAAATGATAGACATATATATTCTGGTATGTTTATCGTGCTACTTGTTGCTAAAGGATGTGAATTTCTAAAGAATGTGAATTGACCGCTATAGTTGGAGTGATGTGCTTGTTTTTCTTTCAGCTATGGCTTAGTTTATCCTCTTGAAGAGTAATGGATTTATTTATCTTCTTTTATAGGTGGAGTAGATCAAGAAATCGGAGAAGATGATGAAAGTGAAGAACTAGTCTTTACTTGAGATGAATTTTGAATTGCTATAGATGAATGTTCTATAGGAATCTTTTGTTATCAACATTTTTGAAACTTACTCTTTGGAAATGTATTAAACTTATGCATTTGGGGTAGAACATTTGCTTTATGGATATTATTTGCTTGATGGATAATTTATATAATTAATAGTTTTATTTTATGATTTATTTAAATTTTAGTGTTATTGTAATTTACTATATATATAAATATTTATTTATAACAGGGGATATATTTTTGTTTCAACTGAACTGTTACAATAGCCTACAAGAACCATTCCAATAGGACACAAAATGGCGTTCCATGATGCAATACAAACCGTTGCAATAGGTCATATAAACCGTTACATAATGGCCTATAAGCTATTCCTAGACAAAAAAACCCGTTGCAATAGGGTAAAGGAACCGTTATTATATTCATAAATAGCCGTAACAATAGCTTACATAGTGTTGCATTAAACAATATGGTAACAGTTAAGAACCATTCCATACACACTATAGGAACGGTTTTAAACCGTTCCAATTGGAAAATATAACCGTTCTAACAGGGAAAGGGAAAACCATTGCGATAGATGCATCTATAACCACGGAGATGCAAACCGTTGCAAGAATCGTTCCCATAGACCTATTGGTACGAGGGCTGATGGAACGGTCTGTAAACCGTTCCCATATCTCTATGGCAACGGTTAGACAGTCTGTGGAAATGGTTTTCCAACCATTACCGTAGGCCAATTTTTCAATAGTGACACCAAAAGACGAATTCGTCTTAGACTTATGGAATCGAAAAGAAAATAAAAGACACTGACCTGCTTTGGTGCAGTGAACTGGGGTTGGGGTCTTCGATCCGCTATCGAACTCACTTCGAACTCGCTACTTCGGACGGTGTCCAACAATGGTAGAAGATAAATTGCCTTGGTGCAGGATTGGAAACCAACAAAAAGCATAGAAGAAAAAGGAAGAACAAACTAAAGCCTTGCTTTATTATGGAAAATTAGTGACCTATGAGAAAAGGGGAGGCCCGACTGATAAACCCTTGACTTTAAGGGGATAGAGGCGGCTAGCAACCATTAGTTTTTGGGGTAAAATGGCGGTTGAAGCTTTTGGAAGGGGAATAGAGGCGGCGACTAAGAGTCCCCCAAAATGAGTTTCAAAGAAAATATTTATGGATAGAAGTTAGGGTTCTTGAGGGGCATCTTCAAATTCAAATTTTGAATTTTGGTCTACATACCCGTTTTAGTTCTGAACGTTGGGAGTTTTGGACCAACTTTGCCGACTTCACGTGATCTCAAAAGAGAGACAAAAGTCTTACTCGAATTGGAAAGCTAAAGCTCTGTCATGGCTTATGCAGATGTTGAGATTTCACCAGAAGAGGAAGAAACATGAAGAGGTGTATCTGACGGACTAAGATTAGAGATATATTAGATACAACTAATTCCTAAAGGGCTCATAAGTCATAGGGTTAATTCTTGTTGGGCCGAATTTGATTCATTTTGTGGAGGATTTGGGCCAATGTACACAAATTTAAATGTGGCTTGGGCAGAATAGTTAGGTTGTAATTTAGGCCTTTTAAACTTACTTGGATTTCTTTTCCTCCTTCTATTTCATTATGCTTCTAATAATCAACAATAATATTAATATATATAAAAAATAATCAAGTAACTAACATATTTATTAGCCTAATCATTATTACTAATGTTTAAATAAAATACTAATCGTAAGATACAACAAGATTTATTAAATATAATTTCGTAATATTTAAAGGTTATTGCAAAAACAATTTCTCGCTTACTGAGATAAAAGAAATAAAAACACTTTTCGTGAAAGATAACAATAAATAAGATTAACATGTGAATGATAAAAACGATAGCAATAGCATTAATAATTAATAATAATAATATTATTATTAGTAGTAGCAGTAGTAACAGAAGCAACAACAACAACAGTAGTAGTAGTAGTTATTGCAAAAAATATTCTCGCTTACTGAGCTAAAAGAAATAAAAACACTAATAATAGCATATTGATTTCAACATCATACTGCTATTATTAATGATAGTAGTAGCAACAGTAGTAGTAGTTCTTACATTATTAGTGATATTAGAAGCTGAAACGAAATAGTTTGGAAGATAGGAGGGATAAAATTGGATGTCAACAACTGTCCCTCTTTCATCGTCTCGGTAAAGAATATTGACTTAGTAGACAATTTTGTCCCGACCATCACGGTTGGAATGGGATAAAGGGGACGTAAAAAAAATAATTGTGGCCGAACTCCGATTTCGAGTTCCCTACATATCTCGAGTTTCATCAGAATCAGGCCATATGCAGTTCAAGACTTATGGTACTCTGGAGTAGGACTCACTTGTCAATACAGATCCTAAAATGCTGCCCTAGTGTCGAATATAGTGACACTGGGTACCATGATTGAAAAAATGATGTTTGAAATAAGAATTTGATTATGAATTTTGAGAGTCGAGCCGAGCGGAGTTCGAAATAGATCCTCGACCTATGTTGGAGAGTGTGGTATTCTTCCCCAACAAACTGTCTCAGTTCACTGCTAAGATATAGTTCCACGTTGCACTATATTTCCTGCAAAGCTTCAATGCTAAAAAAAATTCGTTAGGAAATAAGATGCAATATGCCACAAAAGTAATCTTATGAAAATAATATTGAAGCGTCAATTCATAAGAAATGCGAATTTATTGTGCAAACATATAAAAATATAATTTATGGTGATATATTTCATGATCGCAATGCCATACGAAAATTTAGCTTATGAAAATAAGTGCATTTGACAATGATTTATGAAAGATAAGTTTTGGCAATGCTTATGCAAGCGAGACACTCAGGTGGAAATAAATTAATGTCTTGTGTGAGGGAGGATTATCCCCATGTCCTATTTGAAGGCTGACGACCATGATATGTTCCATTTGAGGGTGGTTAACCCAAAATATCCCGTTTGAGGGCGGATAGACCTGATATATCCTATTTGAGGGCGGATAGACCTGATATATCCTATTTGAGGGCGGATAGACCCGATATATAATACTTGAGGGTGGATGAACCTGATATATACTATTTGAAGGCGGATATACCCGATATATCCTATTATCAGGTGGACAACCTTGTGTCCAATTAATCAGGCGGACAACCTAATGCATATTAATCAGGCAGACGACCTCGTGTCCTATTAATCAAGCTGACTACCTCGTGTCCTATTAATCCGGTGCGGACTACCTCATGTCCTATTAATCAAGCGGATTACCTCATGTCCTATTAATCAGGCGGATGACCTCATGTCCTATTAAGCAGGCGTACGACCTCATGTCCTATTAATCAGGCGGACGACCTCTTGTCCTATTAATCAGGCGGACGACCTCATGTCCTATTAATCAAGTGGATGACCTCATGTCCCTGTCATGACCCAAATTTCCAACCCGCGGAATCGTGATGATGGCGCCTAACACAATACTTGCTAGGCCAGCTAATGTTAGAAATTAATTAACCATTTTCTTTCGAACATTTACTTAAACGCAATAAGAAAATTTAAAATAAACTAAATCTAATAATTTCCAATGAATAACTTCATGAATAATAATAATAATAATTATCAATAATTAAGACAAACCACGAACTAATTATATAACTATAAGACTACCCCAGGGTCTAGTGTCACAATTCATGAACCACTAAGAGTACTAGAAATGATGGGCTGAAAGGATTATGTATTTGTTTTGAATGTAATAAAACAGTGTCCATAAAATTAAGTGAAGACTCCAGGAATCTGCGGACGCCAACAGATCTACCTCGTGTCTCCGAGTATATGATGACAACTACTAAAATCTCCTAACTCTGACCGGTACCTGGATCTGCACAAAAGAATGTAGAGTGTAGTATTAGTACAACCAGCCCCATGTACTAAGTAAGTGCCGAACCTAACATCGATGAAGTAGTGACGAGGCTACGGTGAGGCATTAACAATATAACCTGTAAACAATATATAATAAAGCAAGAAGGAAAAATTCTAAAATAGACAAAACAATAACTGTAGCAACAATTAGAATAACTCAGCCACCTTTTCCAGGTCTCAGCTATAAGCAAATCTCACATAAGTTTCCAAATTTCCAAACTTTGACTTTAAAAATAAAAGTAAGTGCAAAATATGAAAAGTAGTAAAGTAAAACAATAAGTTTAAACAATAAGTTTTCAAATCTTTGCTTTTGAAAATTAATAAGATAAGTGTCCTCCCTTATCACTCCTTGTTGCGGCGTGCAACCCGCTCCCACCCGTCCATCCTTATTGCTCCTCCCTATATATATCACCCGTATTGCTCCTGTTGCGGCGTGCAACCCAATCCTACCTGTCCACCCTTATCACTCCTTGTTGCGGCGTGCAACCCGCTCTCACCAGACATATCATATCACTTTATTTATGAAAATTTTCACAATTCAGACCAAATCCCTTCACAATATTTTTGTCTCGACAATTATAAACATAATTCTGTACAACTCATAAACTTCATCAATTATCATTTCACAATGAGACCAACCGGAATGTATATAATCAAATACTGTCAACCAGCTCATCTTTTTTTATGTATCACAATGAAACCAAGGGAACAACCAACACTTCCAAATACTTGAAACAATATCTAACAACAAGTTAACAAAACCAAGTAATCATGGAGACATCAATGAGCATAAAACAATTAAGCCATGAATCACATAAATTGGAAACGGGAAAAGGGATCATGTTCAACAACCAAATTGGTGGTGTATAGATACTCATCACTTCACCTATACACCACACACATGCAAATTCATATAGCAATTAAGTAGGGATTCCTATTCCCTCAAGTCAAGGTTAAACCAAGTACTTACCTCAATCTCACAAGCAATCACTGCTCTAGCACGACCTTTCCTTTAGAATTTGCCTTTAACCCGCTCGAATCTAATCAAAATTGGTTGAATATCATCAAGTATTGCTTAAAGAATCAACTTTAATGAAACTCTATGGTTTTTCTATGTTTTCTTATCAAAATACAAAAATCGACCCCGTGCCCGCTTGGTCTAAACTCGAGTTTCGGACCAAAACTCGTTTACCCAATCTCCCCCGAGTCCGGATATACAATTGATTTTGGAATCCGACCTCAATTCGAGGTCTAAATCCCCAAATTTTGAAATTCCTAAGTTCTACCCAAAACCCCCAATTTTTACCATGAAAACTCTAGATTTTTGGTTGAAATCTTATTAAAAGTTGTTAAGGAATTAAAGGAATTAGTTAGAGATCACTTACCAATGATTTGGAGAAGTTTGGGTCTTTGGAAAATCGCCTATGGAGGTCTAGGGTTTGAGAGAATTGAAAAAGAAGTGAAAACCCCGTCTAAAATCTGATTTAGCTGGGTGCGGATCACGCATTTGCAAACTGGGGTTCGCGTTTGCGAACCCTTCGATTTTGGGCAGTCATCGCATTTGCGATAAATTTGTCGCATTTGCGACATTTCGCTGCCTCGCATTTGCAAACAGGAATCTCGCATTTGCGAGATCTGGGGCTGGCCGAGGACTTCGCAAAGGCGAAGTCTAATCTCACAAATGCGAGATCAGAGGCTTGCAACACCAGATTTTCAGCTGTGATGAAATTTTCTAAGTCTAGCCACTCCATAGCCTACCCGAAACTCATCCGAGCCCTCGGGGCTCCAAACCAAACATGAAGGCAAGTCTAAAAATATTATACAGACTTGCTCGTGCGATCAAATCATCAAAATAACATCAAAATCTACAAATTTGACCTTAAAACTCCAGATTTCTTCAAGAACACTCAAATTTCTAAATTTTCAACCGGACGTCCGAATCACGTCAAACCAACTCCGATTCTCATTAAATTTCACAGATAGGACTTAAATATCATAACAAACTTGTTCCGGGATCCGGAACCAAAATACGGTCCTGATACCAACAATTTCACATATTATTTCATTTCTTTATTTCTTGTAATAACTAGTTGAACAATTTTCTTCAAAAATTATTTTCTAAGGTTAGGGACCTCATAGTTCAATTCGGGGCATATGCCCAAGTCCCATATTTTACTGCGGACCTCTCGAGATTGCCGGAACACATATCCAGGTTCGTTTACTCAAAATATTGACCAAAGTCAACTAAAACTAAACTTTAACTCTAGAAATTACTATTTCTCATATTTTCACATAAAAGATTTCTGGTTTCACGCCTGGACTGCGCATGCAAATCGAGGTAAATAAAATTAATATTTTTAAGGCTAATGAGCCTGAAATGGAGTCTTAATTTATAAGATGACCCTTTGGGCCATCATAATCTCCACCTCTAAAACAAACATTCGTCCTCGAACGGACATAGAAAATTACTTGAACTGGCAAACAAGTGGGGATATCTACTCTGCATGTCCGACTCATCCTCCTAAGTAGCTGACTCAACAGGCTGACCCCTCCACTGCACTCGAACTGAAGGGTAACTCTTTAGTCTCAACTGACGAACCTGACGGTCTAGAATAGCTACCGACTCCTCCTCATAAGTCAAGTCGTTGTTCAATTGGACCGAGCTGAAGTCTAACACGTGGGATGGGTCACCATGATATTTTCGGAGCATAGATACGTGAAATACTGGATGAACGAAGGATAACCCTGGAGGCAACGCAAGTCTATAAGCTACCTCCCCCACTCTATCAAGAATCTCAAATGGCCCTATATGCCTAGGGCTCAACTTTCCCTTCTTCCCAAATCTCATGAGACCCTTCATAGGCGATACCCGAAATAATACTCTCTCTCCAACCATGAATGCATCACAAAACTTACGGTCGTCGTAACTCTTTTGCCTAGACTGAGCTGCACGAAGTCGATCCTGTATAATCTTGACCTTATCTAAGGCCTCTTGAACTAAGTCTGTACCCAATAACCGAGCCTCTCCCGGTTCAAACCACCCAACTGGAAATCTACACCGTCTACCATATAATGCCTCATAGGGAGCCATCTGAATGCTCGACCAATAACTATTATTATAGGCAAACTCTGCTAACAGCAAGAACTGATCCCAAGAACCTCCAAAGTCAATAACACAAGCGTGGAGCATATCCTCTAAAATATGAATAGTACGCTTGGACTGCCCGTCCATCTGAGGATGAAATGCAGTGCTCAACTCAACTCGGGTACCCAACTCTCTCTAATCTGCCCTCCAAAAGTGCGAGGTAAATTGTGTACCTCGATTAGAAATGATAGACACGGGCACACCGTGAAGGCAAACAATCTCTTGAATATATATATCTGCCAACCGATCCGAAGTGTAAGTACTTGCCACTGGAATGAAATGTGTTGATTTAGTCAACCTATCCATAATAAACCAAACGGCGTCGAACTTCCTCTGAGTCCGTGGGAGTCGAACAACAAAGTCCATAGTGATACGCTCCCACTTCCACTTAGGAATCCCTATCTACTGAAGTAAACCACCGGGTATCTGATGCTCATATTTCACCTGTTGGCAATTCAAACAACGAGCCACATAAGCAACAATATCCTTTTTCATCCTTCGCCACCAGTAGTGTTGCCGCAGGTCCTGGTAAATCTTAGCAGCACTCGGGTGAATAGAATACTTAGAACTGTGAGCTTCTTCAAGAATCAAATCACGAAGGCCATCAACGTTAGGCACACATATACGACCATGCATCCTCAAAACACCATCATCTCCAATTGTAACCTTCTTGGCACCCCCATGCTGAACTGTGTCCCTAAGGACCATCAAGTGCGGGTCATCATCCTGCCGATCTCTGGTACGCTCAAATAAGGAAGACCGAGCAACTGTACAAGCTAGGACATGGCTGGGTGAAATATCCAACCTCACGAACTGATTAGCCAATGTCAGAATATCTGAACCTAACAGTCTCTCACCAACTGGAATACAGGCAAGGCTTCCCATACTTACTGATTTCCTATTCAATGCATCGGCCACCACATTGGCCTTCCCCGAATGATACAATATAGTGACGTCATAATATTTCAATAACTCTAACCATCTCTTTTATCTTAAATTAAGATCCTTTTGCTTGAAAAAGTGCTAGATGATACGATGATCCGTGTAAACCTCACATGGCACGCCATAAAGATAGTGCCTCCATATTTTCAATGCATGAAAAATGGCTGCCAACTCTAAGTCATGTACAAGATAATTCTTCTCATGAATCTTTAAGTGCCGAGACACGTATGCTATCACCCTGCCGTCCTGTATTAATACCTCTCCCAACCCAACATGGGAAGCATCACAATACACCGTGAAAGATCCTGAACCTGCTAGTAACACCAACACTGATGTTGAAGTCAAGGCGGTCTTGAGCTTTTGAAAGCTCACCTCACACTCGTCCGACTATTTAAATGGAGCACCTTTCTATGTCAAATTGGTCATTGGGGCTGCTATAGATGAGAACCCCTCCACAAAATGACGGTAATAGCCCGCCAAACCCAAGAAGCTCCTCATTTCTGTGGCTGTAGTGGGTCTAGGCCAGTTCTTGACTGCCTCTATCTTCTTAGGATCTACCTGAATACCCTCTGGTGATAAGATGTGACCCAAGAAAGCTACTGAATTCAACCAGAACTTGCACTTTGAAAATTTATCATACAACTGACTATCTCTCAAAGTCTGAAGCGCTATCCAGAGGTGCTACTCATGCTCCTCCTGACTGCGAGAGTATATTAGAATATCGTCAATAAACACGATTAGGAAGGAATCTAGGTAAGGCTTGAAAACCTGATTCATCAAGTCCATAAATGTTGTTGGGGCATTAGTTAAGCCAAAAGACATTACCAGAAATTCATAGTGCCCATATCTCATCCAAAAGGTTGTCTTAGGGACATCAGATGCTCTAATCTTTAACTGATGATAGCCTGATCTCAGATCAATTTTCGAAAACACACTGGCACCCTAAAGTTGATCAAATAAATCATCAATTCTCGGTAATGAATACTTATTCTTGATAGTAACTTTATTCAATTGCCGTGTTACAACTCATATTTATGTACGTTGGCTCATGCCATAAGTTAATCGACGTAAACATGAGAAAAGATTATCTTTGAGATTATAATAAATTAATTCTATTGATCTTAAATGATACAAGAGTGTATAAGAGTGATTAACACGTATTAGAAGTTAAACGAATCAAGGATGTTGTAACTCGTATTTCTGGGTAAACCTAGGGGTGCTTGATATTCTCAAGAAGTCGTGTTTTAAGGTATTTGAATCATATAATACTCGTATCATAGTCTTGAAGTCAAACGAGTTATGAAACAAAAGTCGACAAGAGTTGTCACAACTTAGGTTCATAGTTTTACTTAAACTTTAGGTCAAATGTTATTAAGCTTTTCTCCCAATGAACTTGGAATTACAGGATGATCTACCCACCAAATTGAAGATCTATGATTCTAGTTTCCAAATCATTAAACCGATTATCAATACGATATTGGAGTAGATAGATTTAGACATTTTGAGACTGCACAAGCTGCTAGGTGACAAGTAGGTGGGTCACCTACTTGGTTAAATGATAGCCCAAAAAGAGGCAATTTCGGGTCATCCAAAGATCCAATTAAAAGGCTTATCTCCTGAAATATATCCCTCATTATATTTCAAAAATAACCAGACCTAAAACCCTGCAAACTTCCTCCCAAAAGTTATCCACAAACCCTAATTGATTTTCCCTCTCTTTCAAGTTCAAATTGGGGGTAAACCCTAGAGTTTGAAGAATCAAGATAAGGACTGAGTTATCCAGAAAGTAAGGTGAGTTTACTGCTCTCTTTCATCCATTTTTTTGTTCTGTAAATTCATGGTAATTCATTTTATACTTGTAAGAACTCACTGGATGGTGATCGGAAGCCGTGAGTTCGAGTTATTCACTTGTAGCGGACTGTTTTGTGGACTATTTTGTGTTGCTGTTGGGCTGCGTGTTTTACTAATGTATTGTGGATTTTTGGAGGATGAAGTGTGTGGAGAAACACCATATAGATGTAGGTTTGTGGGCTGGTTGTTCATCATAACATTTCCGGGTCGTTTGACACGACTACGGTGGTCGTCTTATGTATGAAATTATTAGGTTGTGTGTGGACTATTTTGGGAGGCTCAATTTGATTATTATTGATGTTTTTTGGGCTGTTTGGTGATTTTTTTTACTTGTGTGAAGTCATATATATAAGGGAGTTTCTGTCCGTTTCATCGTAAAATAGGTTGTGGTCGATACACAATAGTTATGACGCTTAAATGATAACGATAATGTCGTTTCTCCTATTGTAGACTAAGGAGTCGTGGCAATTGCATAGCTTGAGATTGGGGAAGTATATACAAGGTATGTGAGGCTATCCCTTTCCTTCTTTTGCACGACTCCGATTGTACATAATGCAATGAACGAGCTTCCAAAGATACTCTACTCTTAGAAGCTAGCAGTACTTACATTGTTTCCCTTCTTATGGAACAATTGATGTTGAGGTTGCTCCTCTTATTCTTATGTTATCAATGTTGTTGGTACTTCCTGATTCTTATAATATTCTTGATGAAGAGTTAATCCTAATGATGTGTACGGAGAATATCGACCTTACGTCACTCCGAAATGTTCAGAACATGATTCCAATGAGTCCTACATGCATTATATATATGTATCTATTTTACTCTACCGAGCCGCACTATAGTCGGCCGGGTATGGCACCTATTGTGCAACCACTGATCAGTTGGGTTTACCGAGTCCTCTTTGAGGCCGGGTATGATATGATGATGATGATGCCCACAGAGGCGGATGTTGATACGATAATGATGATGCCCACAGAGGCGGATGTTTTTAAAAGATTATGTGTATATATGTATCATGAATTTCATGTTACTGTCTCTTAGAAGCACTCAGATGTTACAGGTTGTATCTTCTCTACCTCTCTTTACATTATTGTTCATATTTATATTGACCTGCCTTACATACTCAGTACATTATTCGTACTGACATCCTTTTTATTTGTGGACGCTGCATGTTGTGTTGCAGGTCCTGATAGACAGGTAGACGCAGTTCCCCCACCACAGTAGGCTTTCCAGTTCAGCGGTTATATGCGAGATCCCTTCTCCGGACTTGCCGTGGTCTTGGTAAGCATTTTTGGTTATAGATATTATGGGTATGTCGGGGCCCTATTCCGACTATGTTGCTTTAATTATGCTCCTTTAGAGGCTCATAGACAGGTGTCGGCTTATGTATAGTTTGGTATGCCTTGCCGGATGATTTTTGTTGTATAGTCTTTCATGGAAGCGTGGTAGCTCCTAACTTATATGTAGTTTCTTGACAATCTTGTTATCCCCTGTTATCCATGTTAATTCCATTATCTATCATTTGGTGTTCATAATCCATATCTACCAATTATATTGATCTCGTCGGCCCTTAAAGATAATAAGAAGATTAGATAAAATGTACGTTGGTTCTCGGCAAGTATGGCCCAGGTACTAGTCATGATCCTCCAGTTTGGGTCGTGACAAACTTGGTATCATAGCAAGTCTGTCCTAGGGGTTATCTATGAGCCGTGTCTAGTAGAGTCTTGATTATTGATGTGTAGCACGCCACATTTATAATCAGTAGACTACGTGACATCTAGGGTTGTTACCTTCTTCCTAAATCCAAATCGTGCGTAGAGTTGAGTCCTTAGTGTTGTATCTAATATTAACCTTGTTTTCTTTCAGCGATGCCTTCGACTAGGAAACAATCGATTAGTAGAAGACTTGATATAGCTGCGGGAGAGGGTACCAGTCAGATGCCTCAAGCCAGAGTAGGCCAAAGTGAGGCTCAGAGTGAGATGTCGTCTCATACCTCATCTACTCCGTCTCATCCAGAGGATATTAGGAGGAACCCAGCACCACCAGTCCCTCCGTCTGGCCCTACAGAGCAGGATATGCGGAGTGCGATGCAGTTGTTGACTAGCTTGGTAGCTGCTCAGGCTCAGAGGCAGAATACTGATGCTGTTGATAAACCGGATAGTACGAGAGTTCGTGATTTTATTAATCTAGACCCTCCATTGTTTACCGGATCAGACCCGAAGGAGGACCCACCGACTTTTATTGACCAGGTTCATCGTACACTACGTGTTATGCATGCTACAGATACAAAGGTAGTAGAGTTGGCTTCATACTGGTTACCGGATTTAGCGGTTTTCTGGTATGATAGTTGGGAGAGATCCAGGGGTTTGAAAGCCCCTCTAGCTGTGTGGAAGGAATTTTCTGAGGCCTTTCTTCGTCACTATTTGCCCGTTGAGATACGACGAGCTAGAGCTGATAAGTTCTTGAACCTTAGACAAGGTAATATGAGTGTGCGAGAGTATGGCATGTAGTTTGATTCTTTAGCAAGGTATGCTTCTCATATGGTGGCCGAGATGAGTGATAGGGTGCATATGTTCGTGAACGGGTTGGGACCACATCTGATAAATGAGTGCACAACAGCCTCCTTGGTGGATGGCATATATATTTCCCGTATTCAGGCTTATGCTCAGACCCTAGAGGATCGTAAGCGCCAACAAAGGGCAGATAGGGAGAAGGATAGGGGCCAGCATAAGAGGGCAAGGTTTGTAGGGTATTCTCATGACTTCAGAGGTAGTGTTAGGCCCCAGTTTTTGAGGAGTTCGGCGCCACCTGTAGCTAGTGCTCCTCCACAGTTTCAGAGGCCTCGTTATGATCGATTTACCTATTCTGGTCCAGGTCAGAGTTCGCGGGCATCAGGCTCGCAATATCATAGGGATACTAGTCAGACGAAACTCCCAACACCCCGTTGTGATTAGTGTGGCAAGGCCCACTTTGGACTGTGCCGTCGAGGTTTTGATGCGTGCTACTTTTGCGGACAGCCTGGCCATATGAAGCGGGATTGTCCTAATAGAGAAGGTGGTGGTATGGCTCAGCCAATTGGATCTGTGTCTGTTTCTTCCTCATCAGTTCGACCTCCAGCATGGGGTTTTCAGCAGCTGACAGGTCGTGGTAGAAGTAGAGGTGCAGTGCTGAGTTCGAGTGGTGCTCAAAATTGAACCTACGCTCTAGTAGGTCGACAGGATCTCGAGTCGTCTCAGGATGTTGTTACAGGTATATTATCTGTGTTTTCTTATGATGTATATGCGTTGATTGATCCGGGATCTACATTATCATATGTTACACCTTTTGTGGCTAATAAGTTTGGCGTTGAACCTGAATTGATAAGTAAACCACTTGCGGTATCTACTCCGATAAGAGATTCTGTGATTGCTAGAAGGGTATATAAAGGTTGCACAGTGATGATTTGTAGTCGTCAAACCTCGGCGAATTTATTTGAATTAGAAATGGTTGATTTCGACGTGATAATGGGAATGGACTGGTTGGCCTCATGCTATGCAAATGTTGATTGTCGTACGAAGATGGTTAGGTTTCAATTTCCTAATGAACCCGTCATCGAATGGAAAGGGAACATTGCTACGCCGAAAGGTAGGTTTATTTCCTATCTTAAGGCAAGGAATATGATCTCAAAAAGGGTATATTTATCATCTCGTTCGCGTTAGGGATGTGGAGACAAAGCCGCCTACTCTACAATCAATCCCCGTGGTCAATGAATTTCCAGATGTTTTCCCAGATGAACTTCCAGGCCTTCCACCTGAAAGGGAGATTGAGTTTAGCATTGATGTATTGCCTGACACTCAACCCATATCTATTCCTCCATATAGGATGGCCCTGACAGAGTTGCACGAGTTGAAGGCGCAGTTGAAGGACTTGCTGGATAAGGGCTTCATTAGGCCTAGCACGTCACCTTGGGGTGTGCCAGTCGTGTTCGTGCGGAAGAAAGACGGGTCGTTACAGATGTGTATCGACTATCGACAGTTGAATAAGTTTACTATAAAGAACAATTATCCACTCCCAAGGATTGACGACCTGTTTGACCAACTCCAGGGTGCCAAGTATTTTTCCAAGATTGACTTATGTTCAGGGCATCATCAGGTGAGGGTTAAGGAGAAGGATATTCCAAAGACGGCCTTCCGAACAAGATATGGGAACTTTGAGTTCTTGGTGATGTTGTTTGGGCTAACAAATGCCCCACAGCTTTTATGGATCTCATGAATACTGTATTCAGGCCCTATCTTGATGTGTTCGTGATCGTTTTCATCGATGACATTTTGGTGTATTCTCGTTCGGAGACGGAACATGCGGGCCACTTGCAGATAGTATTACAGACGCTTCAGGATCGTAAGTTATATGCTAAGCTCTCCAAATGGGAATTTTGGCTGAACTCAGTAGTATTCCTTGGCCATGTGATATCTGACGAGGGTATTAGTGTCGACACTCAAAAGATCGATGCAGTAAAGAATTGGCCGAGACCTACAAGGCTACAACACCATCAGAAGTCCGTAGCTTCCTGGGGCTAGCAGGATATTATAGGCAATTTATAGAAGGGTTTTCCTCTATATCATCACCATTGACTAGGTTAACACAGAAATCTACTAAGTTCCATTGGTCTAACGCTTGTGAATGAAGTTTTCAGGAGTTAAAGAATCGATTGACATCTGCGCCAATGCTCACTCTCCAAGAAGGAACAGAAGGTTATGTGGTATATTGTGATGCCTCAGGTATATGTTTGGGGTGCGTATTGATGTAACATAGGAAGGTGATTGCTTATGCATCAAGACAATTGAAGAAGAATGAAAAGAATTACCCGACCCATGATTTGGAATTGGATGCAGTAATATATGCTTTGAAGATATGGAGGCACTACTTATACGGCATCCATGTTGACATCTACACAAATAACAAGAGCTTACAATACATCTTCAAGCAGAAGGATTTGAATTTGAGGCAGCGTAGGTGGCTTG
This sequence comes from Nicotiana knightiana, assembly GCA_005239525.1. Classification (NCBI taxonomy): domain Eukaryota; kingdom Viridiplantae; phylum Streptophyta; class Magnoliopsida; order Solanales; family Solanaceae; genus Nicotiana; species Nicotiana knightiana. The sequence goes on along the minus strand of ML396005.1, from coordinate 2,193 downwards.
AATTACTGAAAGATTACGATGTCGAAATATTGTACCATCCCGATAAAGCCAATGTTGTGGCAGACGCTCTCAGTCGTAAGTCAATGGTAAGCTTAGTACACATTGAGGCAAGTAGACAGGGGTTGACTAATGAGCTTCATCAGCTAGCGAATATGAGAATTAGATTGTTAGACTCTGATGAAGGAGGGGTTACAGTACAGAATACATCAGAATCATCTTTGGTAGCCGAGTTAATAGCACAACAATATGAAGATCCTACCTTAGTACGATTGAGAGAGAGCATTCAACAGTGTAAAGTTACGACTTTTGAGATCGGAGCAGATGGGGCACTGAGATACCAGGGCCGATTATGTGTGCCTGATGTGGCAGGGTTGGGAGAGAAGATTATGTTGAGATTCATAAATCCCGATATTCCATCCATCCCGACTTGATAAAGATGTATCATGATGTTAAGGAGCAGTATTGGTGGGATAACATGAAGAAGTCTATTGTAGAATTTGTAGCCCAGTGTCCTAATTGCCAACAAGTAAAAATCGAACATCAGAAACCCAGTGGATTGCTTCAGAATATAGAGATTCCGACCTGGAAATAGGAGGTGATTAATATGGACTTCATTATTGGATTGACTCACTCTTATCATAAGTTTGACTCCATATGGGTGATAGTTGATCGACTTACAAAATGTTCCCATTTTTTGCCAGTAGCTATATTAGATCGACAAGTCTGCAAGCTAAGAACAAAGGATATAGCTTCCGTCAAAGTATTGTGGAGGAACAAGAACAGGGAAGAAATTACTTGGGAAGCAGAAGAGCATATGAAGTCTAAATACCCTTACTTGTTCCAGAGTCAAGATAACAAGGATGCTGAGGGGATGCAGGACGCATTAGAAGGTGAAACAGCTCTATGAGGTAAGAAATAACTTGAGAGTAATCTTCCTTAATACACAATGGTGATATGCAGATAGTGTACATATCCATAGTGATTTGCGTAGCCTTGAATGGAAATACGTAGGGTTTAACTGCTTGTAAGTTTGTCTAGTTTCCATTTTATAGGAGAAAAATGGGCCGGAAATTTCCGTTGGAATCCACGATGAGTTAGGCTCCTCCTAAACACTTACATTCGAGAACAAATGATCCTAAGGGGGGAGGGTGTTACAACCCATATTTACGTACGTTGGCTCATGCCATAATNTAATCCTATTGATCTTAAATGATACACGAGTGTATAAGAGTGATTAACACGTATTAGAAGTTAAACGAATCAAGGATGTTGTAACTCGTATTTTTAGGTAAACCTAGGGGTGCTTGATATTCTCAAGAAGTCGTGTTTTAAGGTATTTGAATCATATAATATCTGTATCATAGTCTGGAATTCAAACGAGTTATGAAACAAAAGTCGACAAGAGTTGTCGCAACTTAGGTTCATAGTTTTACTTAAACTTTAGGTCAAATGTTATTAAGCTTTTCTCCCAATTTACTTGGAATTACAGGATGGTCTACCCACCAAATTGAAGATCTACGAGTCTAGTTTCCAAATATTAAACCGCTTATCAATACGACATTTTAGTAGAGAGATATAGACATTTTCGCGAGACTGCACAAGCTGCTAGGTGACAAGTAGGTGGGTCACCTACTTGGTTTAATGATAGCCCAAAAAGAGGCAATTTCGGGTCATCCAAAGATCCCATTAAAAGGCTTATCTCCTGAAATATATCCCTCATTATATTTCACAAATAAACAGCCCTAAACCCCTGCAAACTTCCTCCCAAAAGTTATCCACAAACCCTAATTGATTTTCTCTCTCTTTCAAGTTCAAATTGGGGGTAAACCCTAGAGTTTGAAGAACCAAGATAAGGGATGAGTTATCCAGAAAGTAAGGTGATTTTACTGCTCTCTTTCATCCATTTTTTTTGCTGTAAATTCATGGTAACTCGTTTTATACTTGTAAGAACTCACGGGATGGTGATCGGAAGCCGTGAGTTTGAGTTATTCACTTGTAGCGGACTGTTTTGCGGACTGTTTTGTGTTGCTGTTGGGATGCGTGTTTTACTACTGTATTGTGGAGTTTTAGAGGAGGAAGGGTGTGGATAAAAACCATATAGATGTAGGTTTGTGGGCTGGTCGTTCGTCATAACATTTCTGGGTTGTTTGACACGACTACGGTGGTCGTCTTATGTATGAAGTTATTAGGTTG
>ML396000.1:72939-93729 GCA_005239525.1 Nicotiana knightiana | reverse complement strand
CATTAAAGCACATAAAATGCAAGGTATATAATGCTTAAAATCATGAATTCTAACCACGCATCAGACATCCTTATCCAAAAGTTTACACAAGGGGTTCACCACCTTGGAAAAGTCCTTGATGAATCGGTGATAGAACCCCGCATGACCAAAAAATCTCCTCACTCCCTTCACGGATGTAGGGGGTGGGAGTTTGGAGATCAACTCTATTTTGGCCTTGTCGACCTCAATACCGTGCTATGAAATTTTGTGGCCGAGGACAATGCCTTCCTCGACCATGAAGAGACATTTCTCCCAATTCAAAACCAAGTTTGTCTCCTCACATCTTTCCAATACCTTATCCAAGTTGTTCAAGCACTCATCAAAAGAATTTCCGACCATGGAAAATTCATCCATGAAGATCTCAAGAAAATCCTCCACCATATCCGTTAGGATGGCCATCATTCATCATTGAAAAGTCGCCGGTGCATTGCATAACCCAAATGGCATCCGCGAGAATGCGAAAGTACCATAGGGACAGGTGAAATTAGTCTTCTCTTGTTCCTTCAGAGCAATACGAATTTGATTGTAGCCAGAATATCCATCAAGGAAACAATAGAAAGCTCGACGGCCAACCTATCAAGCATTTGATCAAGGAATGAGAGTGGGAAATTATCTTTTCGAGTGACTTTGTTGAGCTTCCGATAGTCCATACACACTCTCCACCCGGTGACTATTCCTGTGGGGATCAACTCGTTCTTGTCATTTGTTACCAAACTCATTCCCCCTTTCTTTGGGACATATTATACCGTAGAGGTCCACGAGCTATCAGAAATGGGGTAAACTACCCCGGAATCCAACCATTTTATGATCTTCTTCTTCACCACCTCTTGCATTGCTTCATTTAATTTTCTTTGATGTTTAATAGAGGGTTTGGAATCCTCCTCCAAAATAATTTTGTGCATGAAAAAGGCGGGGCTTATACCCCGAATGTCCGCAATGTCCATCCTATAGATTTCTTCCTCTTTTGTAGCACCACCAAAGTAGAGTCTACCTGCACGTTAGTCAACCAAGAGGAAAGAATAACCGGTAAAGTAGAACATGGGCCAAGGAATTCATACCTGAGATGTGGAGGTAATAGATTTAACTCCAAAGTGGGAGGCTCCTCAATTGAGGACTTTGTTGGAGTAGTCTTTCGGTTCTCAAGATCTAAGGATAATTTTCGGGGTTCATAAGTGTACGACCACATTCCTTGTAATGAATTTACACATTCCACATAGCCTTCCTTCTCATCATCATCATGATTGAGCAATACGGCTTCCAAATTATCATCAACATTCATTATGGCACTAGCATCATCAACAATCACTTCAGTCACTAAGTCCACAAAGGAACAAATTTCACTGCTATTCGGTTGCCTCATAGATTTGCATACATGGAAAACCACCTTTTTATTGCTCACCCGGAAGGTGCGCTCACCGGCTTCCACATCAACAAGAGCCTTCCCCGTAGAAAGAAAAGGTCTACCCAAGATAATAGGCACCTCATAGTCTATTTCGCAATCAAGAATAACAAAATCAGCCGGAAGGATGGACTTATCAACACGAACCAACACATCATCAATAATACCCAATGGTCTCTTCATAGTACGATCCGCCATTTGTAACCTCATGGATATGGGTCTTAGTTTCCCAATTCCCAAAGTCTTGAACACCGAGTAGGGCATCAAGTTGATACTCGCTCCTAGATCACATAGAGATTTGGCAAAGTCGGCACTCCCAATAGTGCAAGGGATTGTGAAAGCGCTGGGACCTTCCAATTTCAGAGCCATTGAGTGCACAATAGCACTCACTTAATGTGTCATCTTGATAGTCTCACAATTCATTGATNCAAAATAGCCGGAAGGATGGACTTATCAACACGAACCAACACATCATCAATAATACCCAATGGTCTCTTCATAGTACGATCCGCCATTTGTAACCTCATGGATATGGGTCTTAGTTTCCCAATTCCCAAAGTCTTGAACACCGAGTAGGGCATCAAGTTGATACTCGCTCCTAGATCACATAGAGATTTGGCAAAGTCGGCACTCCCAATAGTGCAAGGGATTGTGAAAGCGCTGGGACCTTCCAATTTCAGAGCCATTGAGTGCACAATAGCACTCACTTAATGTGTCATCTTGATAGTCTCACAATTCATTGATATTTTCTTTGTCACCAAATTCCTCATGAACTTTCCATAGCCGGGCATTTGTTCTAATGCCTCAACCAATGGCACATTAATGGATAAGCTCTTCATCACATCAATAAACTTCTTGAATTGGTTCTCGCTATTTTGCTTGACGAGCCTTTGAGGGTATGGAGGAGGAGGCCTTGGCGTTGGTGCCTTGGCCTTTGGCACTACCGGTTCCGGTATGTCAATCACGTGTTCCCTAGATGGGTTCATTTCGTCTTGAGTCTCCTCCACATTTTCATCAATATCAATTTTCGATTCTTCATTAGCTTGAACCACATTGCTTGGAATCTCATCTTCTTGAACCACTATATCATCATCCACAAATATACTTTGATTTGGGGTGGTTGCATCCCCACTTTTTTCACTTCTTATGGTTACATCCATGGTATGTTCCATGTTGTTCCCACCCTTCGGGTTCACCATCGTGTCACTAGGTAGTGCCCCCTTAGGACGAGTGTTTAAAGCTTGCAAGATTTGCCCTAATTGAACCTCCAAATTGCGGATTGAAGTGTCGTGAGAGGCTAGTTGAGCATCAGAGTCGGCATTTTTCTCCATCATTTGTTTGAACATATTTTCAATCCGCCCCATCTCATTATTGGAAGATCTAGAACCATGAGACAGATAAGGAGGCGGGTTGCTAGGTTGTTGATACATCGGGGGCCTTTGAAAGCCCGAACCCCAATTCCCGTGGTTCTTATTCCAACCCCCTTGGTTGTTGCCTCCCTAATATCCTTGATTGTTTTCACCCCAATTGCCTTGATTGCCTTAATTATTCCAATTGCATTGATTATCGTTATTGTTCCAATTACCTTGATTGTTGCTACAACCACTCCAATTGCCTTGGTGGTTTTGATTGTTCCAATTTCATTGATTTCCTTGAGATCGCCATTGTTGTTGATTCGGGCCTTGAGAATTGTTTCTTTGCCCTTGGTATTTGTTCACATATTGCCCTTCTTCCTCTTGCTCATTGTATGATTCGTCTTGGTCAAACCCACTATCATCTTGCACAAATTGTTCTACACGGTTTTACACTTGTTGACCTTTTTGCCTTCTTTTGTTCACCATCATATTCACACCTTCCATTGCATTCACTTGCTTAGGACCTTGAACTTGTTGAAGTTTATCTTTGACTAATTGATTCATTGTGGTCGTCAATTCGGCAATTGCTTGCCCATGAACATGCAATTCCTTATGTAGGTGAATCACATTTGGATCACCTTGAGGAACATTAGCTCTACTTTTCCATGCCGACGAGGTATCCGCCATTTCAACTAAAATTTCACAAGCTTCGGCATATGGCGTTGTCATGAAATTCCTACCGGCAAGTTGGTTGACCACATATTTATTGGTAGTGCTGATCCCCTTGTAGAAGGTTTGTTGAATCATAGACTCAGTCATGTCATTATTCGGGCATTCTTTCACCATAGTACGGTACCTTTCCCAAATACTGTGCAAAGTCTCATTGGGTTTTTTCTTGAATGCTAGAATCTCATCCCGAAGAGTAGCCATATGCCCGAGAGAAAAGAACTTGGCAATGAATTTCTCCGCCAATTCATCCCATGTACGGATGGAATGGTTTGGTAATCTTTCTAACCAATCCAATGCTTTCCCCCATAGAAAGAAGGAAAATAGCCTCAACCTTAGAGCATCCTCAGAGACGTTGGTCTTTTGTTCCCCCAACAAGTGTCCACAAACCCTTTCAAGTTTTTGTATGCATTTTGACTCGGAGCCCCAGTGAAGAATCTCCGTTACTCTAGCAATGTGAGCATAACATTGGTGATATGAAGTTGCCCACCCTAATGCGGGGCGGGACTATGGAACATGAGTATCCTTCGTTTGGAAACACCCGATGTGGAGCCGCTCTTGGTAGAGGTGGGGGAGGGAGGGGAATATTGTCATGAGGCGGTCGGCCTCACCTATTTGCTTGAGGTTCAAGAGGAACCTTATCACCTTGGTCATCGTCCACTTCCTCCCCCAAAGGCAAGTTTCCGAGATGATCATTGTTGAGACCCATTTTTGTGCCTACAATTGATTCACAAAAAGGTTAGTAACCTGGAAGGAAAAGAATACAAGTCACACACAAAACCAAATATATAGCTAAATCTATTTTTAGCTCCTCGGTAATGGCACCAAAAATTGATGTCGCCCAAATTCACTCTAGTGATTGGGATTGTGAAGCTGTCGATGCAATTATAATTACCCAACGTGTCGGGGTTGATTCCTCAGAGAGCATATATTGGATTAGGTATATATCTAGACTAAGTGTATGACGTGTCCAAAATGAACTTCCACATACTTGGTTGTTTCTTTTTACTTCTAATTTTTATGCTAATGTTTGTAACTGAAAAGCTAAGGAACGATATTTTTGGTGTTGTTATTTTTCAATTTTATAAAAGATCTAGGGCCGTGAATTCCACCTAGGTGGTTACCTAACGGATTGTGGGCTTTAGGGAAAGTTTGATTGGTCGGGTTGTAATATAGCAATTGCACAAAATTACCCACTCGATACCTCTCGATGTTTTGAGTGGTTTTGCCCAATTTGACTTTCTCAAGTCCAAATGGGTAATTCACAAAACTAGTGATAGATGCTCAAGTCGGGTCTTACTATCTCTAGATTCGACCCTTTAATTGGGGCTATCAATTTCTTGAGTTCACCCCAACTCCTTGTTCGCCAAGTTTTCCTAGACTTAGTCTCTCTTTCTCAAGTAGAGACTAGGTCAATTAGGCTTGAATCAATATTCACAACTATTTATTCCAAATTCAAGCAAAAACTAGGCTAAATATTACTCACCTATACAAAACAAGCCCTAAACTAAAAACCCATTAGGCGCCCACGCTAGGGTTGGGTCACAACCCTAGCTAATAAATTAGCCACTCATAGATAAAATTGAAGAAACTAAAGAAGAAAATAAGATTAAACTCATAATAGATGATAAAGAGAAGAAAATCTAATTTTAAAATGATAAACAAAGTTACCCAAAACAGTAAAGGAAAAACGGCTATCTACTTTCTGGTGTTCAAATTTCCTAAATTTGACAAAAAGAACTATTTATACCCAGCAAAATTATCGGACAAAATTGCCCATGCGGAGGTTCTGAGGCCGCACAATTTTGTATGCGGTCTGCACAATTCTGTGTGTGGTCCGCACTTTGAAGCTGGCTTGACATGATGGACTTCTGCGGCCACACAATTCTGGGTTGCGGCCGCACTTCTTCAGATTTTGTGGATCACACATTTCTGAGTGCGGCCGCACTCTTGAACTTGACATGAGAAACTTCTGCGGATCACACATTTTTGAGTGCGGCCGCACTCTTGGATTCTGCGGCTGCACAATAATAGTGCGGTCCGCACTTCTTCGTGGACCAAACTTCCATCTCTCTGAACCTCATTTTCTGCGGTCGCAAAATAGTTGTGCGGTCCGCAATTTGCAAAGGGAATCTGTCAGAGATTCTTCATAGTCTGCGGCCGCACACAATATTTTTCGATCCGCACTTTGCTCTTTTTGCTTTGTTTTTAGTCCTTGTCCAAAAATACTCCTTCTTGAGTTGTTGTCATCTCTTTGACTCATATTCCAATACTCTTGCAAGTAAACACATTTTATCAGTTTTCGGGAATACCTTTAAGAACTTTTGAGCTAAAACGAAAGTAAAAGAGTGCAAATAAGTAGTCAAAATGTCTACTTATCAACTATCCAAACCTATGTTCAAGACTATTCTAAAGCTCTTTCGTAGACTTCAAATAAATGACACTGTCTCCTATCTCCTTTGTTAGAGAGTTGATCAGCCACGAAGTGACCATGTCATTGCACCTACTCTATTGTGCATGATCCTTTGAACCCAAAGTAGGCTCATCACAAACCCCATTGATGAATTCCAATTTCTTTTTAGCTGATAGTGCAATTAGAATGGATCTTCTCTAGCCTGGAAATCCTCTTCCATCAAAAGGAGAGGTGATAAGAGTCATCCCAGGTGCATCTGAAGAGTGAAGAAAATAAGGATGGTTGACATCATGATTCACAACTTGACTGGTTGAACCAGAAAGAGAATGAGTAGGTGAGGAATCCGTTCCAGTCATGATTGTAGATTAATCTGAGCAAGAAAAAAAAGTTTAGATAATGAAATTCAAGGATCGAGCAGAGAATTGCTCTGATACCATGAAAGAATGAGAGATAGATGATGCGGAACATTTTCTCTGAATATTTTATTCACTATGTACAACCTATTTATACATGTAAAATTGATGTAAAGAGAAAATGCAGGAATAAATCTACTCTAGCCATCAGTACAATTATCAATCCCTAAGTGTAACTAATTTAGATTCTTTTATTTCTACTATGTATAAATATGTGCAACTCATCACGTGTAGCTTCCTACTTATTTCCTGTATATTTAAATCAACGGCTCTTGATCAACTTTTTTGATGATTGTGATGCTCACACGTGTCAATGCCAGATGATAAGATTAAATCATACAAATGAGAACATTGACATCGTATAATGCGAAGAACCTAGGGCTTTTGTCTGAAACCTTTCTTCCCCTTCTTCAATTCTTCATCAACAAATAAATCTTCTTCCGCTAAATTATATGGGGTTTCTTCTTCTCATCAAGACTAGAGTTTAAGATATCGGTATTATTTATTTCTGAACAAGATCGGCTACGAGGGGTGAAATCCTAAAGTAAGTTGCAGTAGAATCATGTGAAATTTAATTTGTGCAGTTATTATCATGCCATAATATAATTGTAGGTATATCATCTCAGATCATATATCAGTTTGTTGGCGTGCAAGGTGCATTTGTCGACTCATTTTTTGTTTTGCTATCAAAGTCTAGGTAATATCAAATAGAGAGTTGTACTTATATGGGGGTTAGTTTGTTCAGGGATGAGTTACTTACACTAATAGATAGATTCTTGGCAACTTAATTGCATGCTTGCATGGGATATAAGATTGCTGATTATGTCAAGTTACCTTTTCTTTTTTCTTTCTCAAATGAACTTTCTCTCTTATGATTCTCGGAACTATTTCAATTTCTTCTATTGAAAATGTGATGACATTTAGCTTTGCATATAAAAAATTAAAAATAGTAAAATGCAAAAGCCTAATACTAATTAAAGGTTTTTGTCCTTTATGAATTTAGCTCTATTCAGAATAGAGTACTAAAGTGTAACAAATGACGACAACGAGGAATTTTCGACCAATTGCGATCGGTACTTGTTTGCGATCAGCACTTCCTCGTCCACTCAAAATTTGGTCGGAAATTGCTATTTCGGACAGAAATCACCTGATTTCTAGTAGTGAAAGCAGTGCCTGCTGTTAGAAGTTATGCTTATGAGGTACACTTCTAGATACTCTAACTGGGGTATGGTTCAGGATCTTAGAAAAGGTCAACTTAAAAAGAAATAATAGGAAATTCTGATTACGCCGCTAATAACCGAAAAGAATTTGGGATTTGGATATGCAAAGTTGATGTTTTATGATCTGAAAACCAAAATTTCGTATATGACAAGCGTTTGAACCTGAAGAGCGTATGAGAAAACTTACGTTACATATATATATATATATATATTTAAAGTCTGTAAATACAACTACTAACAAGTATTGTTATTTACAACGATGGATGGCGATACGACTTAAATAATTAAGCTTATAAACCTCTACTAAAATTTTATTTATTTTATTAAAGCAGTCTCTATCTAAAATGTTAATTTTACCTACAATGCGCGTGATTAATTCGAATCCTATTTACTAATAAAATGGCTACTGTGAACGTGATTAATTTCAATGAATGTTTGATCTCAACATAAGCCTTCTCACCTCTTAGATAACTTTTGGTTTGCTTTGCCAATCTGCTGTCTTTATTATTGGTCAAGAAAGTTATCAACAACTAATGTGAATGAACTTTTAAAACAAGTAATATGTATTCATTAGAGAACTTCTTTCCAACTTCATTTTATCCAACAATCTGGATTCAAAATCACTCAACATTGAAAAGTCATACATGCATGATGCATAACGAAAGGAAGAAACTGTTAGGTTTCCTGAATGGGCGTGAATGGAAAATGGAAGAACCATCTTTTCAATTGCACATTTTTATCACACCCTTTTCACTATCTATAAATTTAGAGGCTTAGTCTCATTTTCTAGATATGGAAAATCTGAAAACTTCTCTCCTCTTTTCTACATTGTTGCATTCTTTTTCCAAATAAATATAGTGTCAAGTGTGATTTGTTCCATTTGTTGAGTCCGTTGAAGTTTTTTAATTTCGATTGCCAGTATTACAGAATAGTTTTTCTATTCTATCATAGGAGGAAGTAATCCATAACCTTGCGCAACAGTAAGAGGATTAAATTCCCTAAGGACACACAAGCAACTTGTGAGGTCAAAATTATTTTAAGATTTATTTATTGAACTAACGTTTCAGTTTCCTCTGATTTTTTGGTTTCTAACATAGATTACCAACAAACTTTAAGGAATTTAATTTTGATGGTTGATAGCAGGGAAAAAAAGTAGGAGTGACAGTCGTCTGTCATGTAGGAAAATGACGAAGCGACGTGCTTTTGGGTTTGGTTATAGAGTTGAAATTGTTATATTTCAATTGATAAAATTTGACAACATGAGACAAGTAAGAATATTGGATCAAATTTTAAAAATTGAAGTGAAGAAAAAGAAAATCGAAATGTTGCATTAGATTATGAATTATCAAGGTAAACTTTTGAAATTTTACCATGACCTTGAGGATTGGATTTACAGGTTGAGTGCAAAGGTTTTAAGTTACTGTCATTCCCATGATTAGTATCATCATGACATATTCTAATGGGTTAAAGATTGTGTCATTGAAAAGACACAAAGGAAAAGTGAAAAATTATACAGAGAATGGCTTACGTGACAAATGAGGACGTTAAAACAAAGAACGTCTGTCACATTGGTTCAAGGTCGGATAAACGACACTCGAATAGCCATTCTGAAGGGGTTTCACGTTGTCGGCTGGATCAATCACCGGTCTAAGACAGTAGTTGTGTCCATTTTAAAGTCTTGGTAACTTTCTACTCATTTGTCGGAGATTAAAGTTTAAATGACTTTAATCTCATTTTAGAAATTAAAATTTTAGTGATTTTTTTTTCCAATTTATTTTTTGAAGATTAAAATATTTCACGTTTATTAGATTTGGTTGTATCAAATACTACTCGGTTTGAAGATTAAAACACTTCACCATTTATTGGATTTAGTTGTATCATATATTACCTGGATTGAAGATTAAAAACTTCACTGTTTATTAATTTTGAATGTGTCGGATTGATTCGAAGATTAAAAACTTCACCATTTATTAATTCTGGGTCTGTCGTGATACAAACAACAGTTCATGTGGTTGGATCTACAAAGTAATAGGGACAGTGAATGCGAATCTCCTTTTGAAGAAATATGTTTGAAATATGGTATTATTCATCAAACGACAACCCCTTAGTCACCACAATCTAATGAAATTGCGGAAAGAAATAATAGAACCTTAAAGGGATAATGAGTGCATTGTTGATAAGTTATGCTTATCCCAGAACTTATGGGGGGGGGGGGGGGGGGGGGGGGGGGGGGAGGGGAGAGCTAATTGTACAGCTAACCGAATACTTAATCGAGTTCCCCACAGCAAAATGCAATCCATTCTATATGAAAAATAGAAAGGTAGAACGCTCAACTTAAAATATTTTAAAGTGTGGGGGTGCTTAGCTAAAGTGCAAGTTCCTAAACCTAGAAGGGTAAAGATCGGACCGGAAAATATTGATTGTGTTTTCATAGAATATGCAACAAATAGTAAGGCATATCATTTTCTGACTCATAAATCAGAAAATACCGACATTTATATTAATACGGTAATCGACTCAGATAATGCGGAATTCTTTGAGAATATTTATCTGTATAAAAAAGAGTGTAAGTCGTCTAGGAAAATATCTAAGCGACCTCGGGAAGAAGCAAATGAAAGTACACCTAATGAGGTGAATCCAAGACATAGTATACGCCAAAGGACAACTACTTCCATTGGATAAGATTTTCTGACATTCTTGTTCGAAAAAGAGCTTCAAACTTTGAAAGAAGTTATATCTTCCGGGATTCGGAGGTGTTTAGAGTGCTATAGGAACAATTGGTTCCTTAAGGTTGGCCTTTAAGGCCAAGTTTGACTTCGGTCAATATTTTGGGTAAACGACCTCGAAATCGAGTTTCGTCGGTTCCGGTAGCTTCGAGTGATGATTCTGGACCTGGGCGTATGTTCGGAATAGGTTTTTGATGATCCGGGAGTGTTTCGACGCCCAATATTGAAATAAGAAGTTCCTTAAGTTCCTATTGTGGTTTTGGACGTGTTTTTGTGTTATCGAGGTCCGAACGGCATTTCGAGATCGTGAATAGTTTCGTTATGTCATTTATGACTTGCCTGCTAAATTTGGTGTCATTCCGAGTAGTATAGGTCGGTTCGGCGCGTTGTTAGCGAAGTTTAGAAAACTTAAAGTTCCTAAGTTTGGATCTTGGGGTTTTGAGGTGTGATTTTGAGTTTTAGCGTTGTTTTGGGTGTTCCGAAGGCTCGAGTGAATCCGTATTATGATTTAGGACTTGTTGGTATGTTTGGACGGGGTCTCGGGTGGGCCCAGGTGCCTCTCGGACACCACATGAGGCCAAAAACCAGCTGAAATAGCTGCTGGTGCACCTGTTCTGGTGTGACTGCAAGTGCGGTTGACCAGTCGCAGGTGCGGGACCGCAGGAGCGGTCCCTGCCTTGCAGGTGCGACCCCCAGTGGTTTGGCCAATTATCGTAGGTGCAGACAGAGTTCCGCAGGAGTGGAGCCGCAGGTGCGGTCTCCATTCCGCAGGTGCGGGCCCAGGCTCCCCAGTCCATTTCCGCAGGTGCGAGCCTTTTCTCGCAAGTGCGAGATGATAACTTGGATTTTTACCTCGTTTTCCGTTCCTCTATACATGAGTTTTGGATATAATTGTACACAAAGTGGCCCCGAAAGATTATACGTTGTGCTTGTTGCAGGATTGAACCAGAAATGAAGACACTCAGTCTAAAATATGCTCAAAACAGGAGTGCATCCGACACAAGGATCAAAGACAACAAAAATGATCAAGAAAAAGGCCACCGCAGCCGCGGTCCAGCTTTCACGGACGTAGCGGCATGATTCAGAGAAGCTGCAGGCAAGGCAAACTTCCACCGCGGCTGCGGTCCTCATTTCGCGGTCCGCGGTGGCTCACTTCAGAGACTGACTTCCAAGGCATTTTCCATCGCAGCCGCGCTCCTTGTTTCGCGGTCCGTGGTGGACAACTTCAAAGAGGTGATTTCAATGCATAGCTCACCGCGGTCCTTATTTCGCGGTCCGCGGTCGAGCCTTATCAGAAGCCCAGCAGCTCAACAACCCAGTTATTTTCACAGACCGCGATCGTGTTTTTGCAGTCCGTGGTGGCCCCCCAGGGGCATTTTTATCCGAAAATTTGGCAGACTATAAATAGACTATTTTGTAATTTCTTTACACATCTTGTAATTTCTAAAGTAGAGAGCACGTAAATATTTTAGGGTTTTCATCTTTCTAGCTTTGTTCTTGTATTTTTAACATTGAAACTTCAATTTCATTGTTAGGAATCAATTAATGGGTTCTTCTTCTTCTTTATCATTATTTTCATCTTTGATTATGAGTAGCTAGACCCATTAGCTAGGGTTGTGGCTCAAACCTAGTGTGGGTATGTAATGAGTTTTTGAAATTAAGGTTGGGAAATTAATGGGTGTTGGCTATTTAGGCTAATTTAGGGTTTCTATTAACATAATTAGTGGTTGCAAATAATAATTAGCCTTTTCATGACTTGGGTCTCTCTTGAGAAAGAAGACTTGAGTCTAGAAATTAGCCTAATAGGAAATTAGGGCATTATCAAGAGATTGGTAGTCCCAATCAATTGGGTTAAACCTAGAAATGGTAAAACCCTACTTGAGCCCTAATTAATGAGTCAAACCTCGAGAGAGTAATAACCTACCTAAGCTTTAATTGCTTGATTAATTGACACCCAATTGGCCTCGAGAGGGGCAATTAGGACAAAATCACTCAAACTACCGAAATGTATAGAGTGGGCACCTTCGTGCATTGGTTATAGCTGTATCCCTAACCAATTCCCCGACCTTAGAATTGAAACCCGTTGTGTACCCACCTAGGCAAAGGTCACGACCCTAGTGACTTTATCAATATCAAAAAACAATAACAAAAACAACTTAGTCATTAATTAGCTTACAAACAATAGAGTACACTTAGCATAGTTCAATACCAACAAATGTTTAGAAGTGCAATTAGAAACACTCGACCCTTTTTGATCACTTAGACACTCACCCCCATTATAGACTCCCTGTGGATTTGATCCCGACAATTCGGGTAAAAGCTACACGATCTTTGCCTTCCTACATATATAGTAGTGTGGGTGAGGCGTGATCACTTTTTGGCGCTGTTGCCGGGGAATCTAACAGTGTGACTATCTTTGTGACTAGAAGCGTAGTGTGTTTTTCTTTCCTTCTATTTTTAACTTCCTTGTTTTGTTTACTTAGGTATAATGGCTGATCCGCTAGGAAATGTGATTCCGGGGGAGGAAGTTTATGACAACCAAGAAGAGGAAATTAATCAACTTCCTCCATAAAGAAGGGGCCGACAGGCCAATATACAGGATGATATCCCAGACCCTCCCCCAACTCCAGCTCCTAGAGCTGCCCCTCGGGTCCTTCCAAACGAGGGGTACGCTAGTGCCATAGTCCCGCCAAGGATTCGAGCGGGGAACTTCCAAATCACGAATGTGATGCTCACTCTCCTAGAGAAAAGAGTATACTTCACCGCAGCCGCGCACCAGAATGCCTATAAGCATCTCAAAGGCTTTGTTGATACTTGTTGGGGGAGTAAGTAAACTAATGTGTCGGAGGATGCATTACGGTTACGGTTGTTCCCGTTCTCACTTCGGGGAAAGGCATTGGATTGGCTTGAGCGTCTCCCAAACCATTCTATATCTACTTGGGACCAGCTCGCGGATAAGTTTATTGCAAATTTCTTTTCTCCAAGCCATATGGCGGCCCTTCGAGATGAGATTTTGGCATTCAAACAAGAGCCAAACGAGCCACTACATGAAATATGGGAACGCTATAGAACCATGGTCAAGGAGTGTCCGAATAATGATATGATCGAGGCTATGACACAACAAACCTTCTACCGGGGAATCAACACGGTAAATCAATGTGTGGTCAACCAATTGGCCGCTGGTAATTTTATGAAGTTGACGCATCTGGAGGCATGTGAGATTCTTGATGAAATGGCCGACACATCTTCGGCTTGGCAAAGTAGAGCAAATGTGCCTCAAGGGGAAACTGGTGTGAATAGTCTCCACAAGGAACTCCAAGAACAAGGGCAAGCAATTGCCGAGCTCACAACAACCATGAACCAACTTGCTAAAGCCCAACTCCAACAATTGCAAGGGCCGAAGCAAGTGAATGCTATGGAAGGAGTGCATATGCAAGGAAACCAAAGGAGACCCCGGGGGAATGTTAAGCAAAATCGTGGTGATCAAGGGCCGAGTGGTCATGACGAAGATGAATATTATGATGAACAAGATGAGTATGTTATGTATGCAAACAACTACCAAGGGCAAGGTAATAGTCAAAGCAACAACCAAGGTTGGAGAAATCAGGGGTAATACTCAAAGCTGGGGGAATCAAAGGCCACGAAACTGGAACAATAAGAATGCTAGGAATTGGAGCAATACCAATGATCGTCAATGGAACAACAATAATGACCGACAATGGGGGAACAACAATGATGAGAATTGGAATGGAAGAAATAACAACAACAATTGAGGAGGCGAAGGTAGTCGGGGGTCGGGTTTTCAAAGGCCCCCGATGTACCAACAACCAAGCAACCCTCCTCCATATCAATCTCATGTACAAAGTTCTTCAAGCTCGGCTATGGGTCGGATAGAAAACATGTTCAAACAGATGATGGAGAGAAATGCAGAATCTGATGCCCAGATAGCCTCTCACACTACTTCTATCCGAAATCTCGAAGTACAAATGGGCCAGATTTCACATGCCTTAAACACACGCCCGAAGGGTGCACTACCGAGTGATACGGTAGTGAACCCCAAGGGTGGAACAATAACAACACCGGTCATGCCATGGCGGTGACTACTCGGAGTGGGAAAGGTGGTGAAACAAGTACTTCGGGGCCAAATAAGGTTGTTGTCGATGATGAAGTTGTACCCCAAGATGAGTTACCAGTTGATGTGGAACAAGCAATGGATGATCCGAGTGAAGGTGAGGTAAGAATTGACATTCATGACAATGGGGAAGATTTGGGTAGAAATGTGAACCCGTCTAGGGAGCACATAATTGACATGCCGGAACCGGTGGCCCCTTAGGCACCATTGCCTAGGCCACCTCCTCCCTATCCTCAGAGATTAGCAAAACAGCAGCAAGAGACCCAGTTTAAAAAGTTCTTTGATATGATGAAGAGTCTTACCATAAATGTTCCATTGGTTGAGGCCTTGGAACAAATGCCAGGATACGCTAAGTTCATGAAGGACTTAGTGACTAAAAAGAGGTCCATGGAGTGTGATACCATTAAGATGACTCACCAAGTGAGTGCTATTGTTCACTCCATGGCACCAAAACTTGAAGATCCGGGTGCCTTCACTATTCCTTGCACGATTGGGAGTGCAGACTTTGCAAAAGCCCTATGTGATCTTGGGGAAAGTATAAATTTGATGTCGTATTCTGTGTTCAAGACTTTGGGTATCGGACAACCTAGGGCGACCTCTATGCACTTCCAAATGGCGGATAGATCGATGAACCCCTAGATATTATTGATGATGTCTTAGTGAGAGTGGACAAGTTCATATTGCCGACAGATTTTGTTATCCTCGATTGTGAGGTTGATTTTTGAGGTCCCTATTATCTTGGGGAGGCCTTTCCTTGCCATCGGGAAGGCCTTGGTCGACGTTGAAGCTGGGGAACTTACATTCATAGTAGGTGATGAAAAAGTGGTCTTCCATGTATGCAAATCTATGAAGCAGCCCAACAACACTGAAGTTTGCTCTTTTATGGACCTCGTGTCTGAGGTTATTATTGACGATGCCAGTGCTATGATCCATGTGGATGACCCTGTGGAGTTGGCCTTGTTCAATCACGAGGACTCAGTGGTAGATGGTGTTCTTGAGAGCACCCATGCCCTTCAAGGCATGGGGTCTTATTCTTATGCTCCCAAAAATTTGTCCTTGGACTTGGAGAACAGGAAGAGCCCACCAACAAAGCCATCCATTGAAGAACCTCCGAATCTGGAGTTGAAGCCACTTCCTTCCCACCTCAGGTATGAATACCTTGGTCCCTCTTGTACTTTACCAGTTATTCTTTCCTCTTTCCTAACCCGAATGCAGGTTAACTCAACTTTGAAAGTGCTAAGGAGGAGGAAGAAAGCAATCAGTTGGACCTTGGCGGATATTCGGGGTATTAGCCCCGCCTTTTGCACGCATAAGATCATAATGGAGGATGGAGACAAACCCTCCATGGAACATCAAAGAAGACTCAATGAAGCTATGCAAGAGGTGGTGAAGAAGGAGATTATAAAATGGCTTGACACGGGTGTTGTCTATCCAATTTCGGATAGCGCTTGGACTTCTCCGGTCCAATGCATTCCGAAAAAGGGTGGAATGACAGTGATAAAAAAGAGTTAATTCCTACAAGGACGGTTACCGAATGGCGGGTGTGCATGGACTACCGCAAGCTCAACAAGGTAACCCGCAAAGGCCATTTTCCTCTACCATTCCTGGATCAAATGTTGGATAGGCTCGCAAGCCGTGCCTTTTATTGTTTCCTCGACGGGTATTCTAGATATAATCAAATTTTGATAGCCCCAGAGGATCAAGAGAATACTACCTTTACTTTCCCATATGGAACTTTTGCGTTTGCTCGCATGCCATTCGGACTCTGTAATGCCCCGGCCACTTTCCAAAGATGTATGATGGCAATCTTCACCGACATAGTGGAGGACTTTTTGGAAGTATTTATGGACGACTTTAGTGTCATCGGGGATTATTTCGATGAATGCTTGGGTCATCTTGATATAGTCCTTGCTCGGTGTGAAGAAACGAATTTGGTCTTGAACTGGGAAAAATGCCACTCTATGGTGGAGGAAGGAATCATTTTGGGCCATAAGATTTCAAAGAATGGCATTGAGGTTGATAAGGCAAAGATCGAGGTTATTTCAAAGTTTCCACCACCTAATTCAGTGAGAGGAGTCCGTAGCTTTATTGACCATGCCGGTTTTTACCGGCAGTTTATCAAAGATTTCTCTAAGGTGGTGAATCCATTATGCAAGCTACTCGAGAAGGATGCTAAATTCAGTTTTGATGAGCATTGTATGCAGGCTTTTGAACTCTTAAAACACAAGCTGACTACCACTCCCATTATCACGGTGCCGGATTGGAGTGCACCATTTAAGCTTATGTGTGATGCAAGCGATGTTGCTGTGGGTGCTGTGCTTGGGCAAAGGGTGAACAAAGTGTTTCATCCAATCTAATATGCCAGCAAGACAATGAATTCTGCTCAAATGAACTACACAGTCATAGAGAAGGAGCTTCTAGCTAGAGTCTATGCCATGGAAAAATTTCGCCCTTATTTGATGGGTGCCAAGGTCATAGTTCACACTGACCATACGGCACTCCGGTACCTCATGACCAAGAAGGATTCCAAGGCAAGACTTATGAGATGGGTGTTGTTATTACAAGAGTTTGATTTAGATATCGTGGACCGGAAAGGGAGTGAGAATCAAGTAGCCGATCATTTGTCCCGGTTGGAGGAGCAAGGACGTCCTGTGACAGACTTGAGATCAATGATAGTTTTCCGGATGAACAACTCCTTTCAATGTCAATGCGAGAGATGCCCTGGTTCGCGGATATTGCTAATTTTCTCGTCACCGGAGTTGTCCCTTGTGAGCTCTCTTCTAACCAAAGGAAGAAGCTTCGAAAGGATAGCTTGGATTTCTATTGGGACGAGCCTTATCTATTCAAGATTTGCACTGATGGGGTGATCCGGCGATGTGTACCGGAGTCAGAGCAACTAGCTATCCTTGAGTCTTGCCACTCCTCACCATATGGTAGTCATCACGGAGGGGCGAGAACTGCTTCTAAAGTGCTTAGCTGTGGGTTCTTTTGGCCCACTTTGTATAAGGAAGCTAGTGACCTAGTGAAGAGGTGTGATGAATGCCAAAGAGCAGGGGGAATTTCCAAGAAGGACGAGATGCATTTAAATTCGATTCTTGAGGCAAACATATTTGATATTTGGGGCATCAACTTCATGGGTCCATTCGTGAGTTCGTGTGGGAACACGTACATCTTGGTTGCGGTTGATTATGTCTAAAAGTGAGTGGAGGCCATGGCCTTACCAACTAATGAAGCGCGGAGTGTGATAGCCTTTCTCAAGAAGAATATCTTTATTGGTTTGGCACTCCACGAGCCATCATCAGTGACGGGGGGTCACATTTTTGCAACAAAGCCTTCGACTCCTTGCTTTCCAAGTATGGGGTCAATCATAAAGTCACCACCTCGTACCACCCTCAGGCTAGTGGCCAAGTTGAAGTGTCTAACAGAGAGATAAAGAGCATATTATCCAAAACGGTCAATGCCAATAGAACCGACTCGGCCAAGAAATTAGATGATGCTTTTTGGGCTTATCGGACCGCCTACAAGACACCAATTGGGATGTCCCCATATCGTTTTGTCTTTGGAAAATCATGCCACCTTCCGGTAGAATTGGAGCACAAGGCTATGTGGGCCTTGCAAAAGTTGAATTTGGAATGGGATGTAGCTGCAAATCTTCGGGTGGAGCAATTGAATTAGTTGGTAGAGTTTAGATTCCATGCGTACTCCAATTTGTCCTTGTATAAGGAAAAAATGAAGTACCTACATGACAAATATGCTCGAGGTAAGGAGTTCAAGGTTGGTGATTTGGTCTTATTGTTCAATTCTCGGTTGAGGCTATTCCCGGGAAAACTCAAGTCAAGTGGAGTGGGCCTTTTGAAGTGGTATTTGTTACTCCATTTGGGGCTCTTGACCTCAAAAACAAAAGTGGTGAAGTCTTTAGAGTAAATGGTCACCGGGTAAAGCACTATCTTGGAAAATTCGATGACAGCCACGTGGTGGCACTTCTTTATCTCAAATGATCCCGGTAACATGCGTCGTGCCGCGACGTTAAATCAGGCGCTTCTTGGGAGGCAATTCATGTGTCTTTATTTTCGTTTTCTTTGTTTTTCTTGGTAGAATAGGCTTCACTGTTGCACTAACTGGTTTTTGGATGTGTAGGATGATTTTGACACATGAAATTTGGCTAAGTGCGGAAAAAGGACCTCTCTGAACTTTGCTTCGAGGCCGCGGTTGTCTTTTCGCGGACTGCGAAGCCCAATGGCTGCAACAATGGTTCTATGAATCTTTCTTCGTGGCCACGGTCTCCTTTTTGCGGTCCACGAAGCCCATTTACTGAAGGAGGCCTTTCTGAACTTGACTCACCACGGCTGCGGTTTATTTTTCACGGACCGCGGTGAGCTTTTTCCTGAGCCATGAACAACTGAATGACCGCGGACCGCGGTCAATTTTTTGCGGTCCGCGGTAGGTAAAAGGGGTGGACCCTAGCTCTTCTCTATAAATAGGCCACTAGGGTTTCATTTCTTACTTTACGCACTTGAAGTTTTCAAAGCATCCTTGGACTGTGTCTTACTCCTACATTCTCTGAACCATATTGCACTCATCCAAACTATCATCCAAGCATCTAGTAAGTGTAATTGTGATTAATTAACTTCTTAATTTCTTCATTTTCTTCATTTTCATCTTCTTTTTCATAATTTTTCACTTTTTAGGCTTTGAAAATTTTAGGGTTAGTCCAAAAGGTTCATTTTAGTCCCTTGGAATACAATTACACTGATTAATCATATAGGGCTTAACTAAATGAACACTTGTGCGTAGAAATGGTAAAATATGGAAACCCTAGGTAGAAACTGATTTCGCGGTCCACGGTCCCTTTTTCGCGGACCGCGGTGCCTGTGTATGCAACCCCAAGATGCTTTTTCACGGACCGCGGTTAATTTTTCGCGGTCCGCAGTCCCTGTTATTCAGAATTGCTACTTCTCTGATCCTGAAGCACCGCGACCGCGGTCAGTTTTTCGCGGTCCGTGGTGTGAAGGTTCAGAGACTCATGTCCTTCAGGAGTCACCCACAGCGGTCTGCAGTTGATTTTTTGCTGTCCGCGGTGGCCTTTCAGCTGTACAATTGGTCTTTAATGTTAACTAAGTGTCTGTACAACAATGCTCTGGGTACTAACCATGTTCACCTATGTTTACTTTGCAGAAAATGGTGCAATCTCGAGGAGGTGGTCGTAAACAAACTGGTCGAGGAGAATCTCAAAAGGGGAGAGGCCCGGGGGCACCCAGGCAACCGTCCAAAGTTTCAATTCATCCTCAGTCATTCCGACGGGATACTCGGGCTAGAGACTCCCATTCTTCACCATCGGGGAGTGAGTATGCTCCGTCAGAGGAGGCCTCATCGTAGTCATCTCCATTGGACCCTGTCTCCTCTCCCCCTGCCCCAGAACAGGCAGCCTCCCCAGCTGAATCTGCCTCCAGCGCCCACTCAGACTCTACTTCCCCTACAACTTCCTTATCTGGGGAACATTCAAGTGATGTCAATGGGGATGAACCGGTGGTTGAGGGGGTCGAACGCACTCGGAATCCGGATGCGTGGCAAGATCATTTTGTTAATAAGCCGGCCTTTCACAGGTTCAGGGAATTGTGGACCGCACGTTCACTCATTCTGGAGCGTACTTTTTCACTTAAAGAGTTGTCAGACTACAACCCCAATGTGAAGCAGCAGTTCTGAGACAGAAAATGGTGGTCCTACTTCAATGAGCATCTCCGGGATGAAAATGAGCACATAGTGAAAGAATTCTACACAAATTTGCTATTTCTTGCAAAGGACTCAAAGGCACCCCAAGTCCGCAATCTCACAGTGCCTTAATTGAGGTTGTGGTGATCTTCTCGCTACCTACCTTCATTTGAATTGGCTGTATCTCTCCCGTAATTGTCTAAACTTAAAAGAAGCTTAGAAGTTCTATACCTTAGTGGACTTGCCCTTATTTGGAATTATTTGACTCGTGTTAGTTTCTTGATTATTGAACTGTACATTGTGGGAATTTTGTTACATATTATTTGTTTCCTGTTAAGCTGTTCTTATTACACCTAGTATTCTTTATTATGGTTATTCCTTGTGAACTAGCTCTATCATTTCTTGTGATCGAATATTCTTGAGTTGATTTACTTACCGTACTGTGTATTATTGTCATTGTTGCTGTTGTACTTGTTGTGGTGATGCACGAGGTTTCTGCCGTGCGGTTGTTGTTATTATGATGCACGAGGTTTCTGCCGTGCGGTTGTTGATATTGGGTTGCACGAGATTTCTACCGTGCTATTTTTACTATTGGTATTTGCACATGTGGCGTGACAAGGCGGGATATATATATATATATATATATATATATATATAT
>ML396000.1:1627-72249 GCA_005239525.1 Nicotiana knightiana | reverse complement strand
CACACACACACACACACACACACACACACACACACACACACACACACATATATATATATATATATAGAGGTGTGTGTGTGTGTGTGTGTGTGTGTGTGTGTGTGTGTGTGTGTATGTGGGTTGCGCATGTGGCGAGACAAGGTGGGAGCATGATTATGCACGTGTGGCGAGACAAGGCGGGCATTTACTTTACTATTGCACACGTGGCAAGACAAGGTGGGCTGTGTCAAGGATTGATTTGTGATGACTTGTGTTTGCCTGAGGGCGTTCTTGTTTTTGATATTTGTGTAGTGGTACACTTACCTGTGTGAGCTTTATCTTGTGAAAGTTGTGAGAAAACATTCTACGTGCTGTCCGTTACTTTTCTTATGCTTACTAGTTGGTTTGAACTATGTTAGGAAATTTGCACAAGCATACACGTAGTTAAGAACTTTTATCGGTTTAAGGGGATTCCTTGTTATTGTTGAGTATAGATACCCTTTTTTACTTGCCATCTATGTGAGAGTGGTTCTATTTGGCACGTGAGTGGTCGGTGCGGTTATGAGGTGAGATGAGGGCACAGAAAGCCAAATGTTAGGGTTCAGATATTGGGATCCGTGAGGGTGAATAGTCTGAGGTTTGGTAGCTCGTGGAGTTTATTGACTGAAACCTGATGTGAAAGCGATTGTTGTAGTTGAGGTATTTTTGTCTTTCATTTATTTGCGATTGTCGGATTTTTGGGTTGTGTTTCCATTCATTCTTCTATGTCATTATTATGGTATTTTTGCTGATAGTTATTTTATTTTTTCTTACTATAACTACTGTATTACTTGCCATTCGCGTAGTATCTACGTAGATATTATACTCTGTTGTTCCTATGCTTATACTCGTTCAGGTTGTTTAGTCCAGTAGGTGTCTTGGTTGTTCCTCGTCACTACTCCACTGAGGTTAGTCTTGATACTTGCTGGGTACCGCTTTGGTATACTCATACTACACTTCAGCACCAAATGTGCAGATCCAGGTTTTACAAAGCTGGTTGATCAATAGCTTGCAGCGCGGATTGCTGTTGTGGAGACTCAAGGTAAACCTGTTGCTGCATTCGTAGGCTTCGGAGTCACCTTCCTATTTTTGTATTTTACATTGATTTTTACTTATTTCCAAACAGTTGTATTTAGAATTTATAGCAAATTCTGTAGAGCTTATGACTTGTACCACCGGTTTTGGGGAAATGGTAAATTGTATAGAGTATTTCCTTTCAGAAATTATTAGATGTTATTTATTATTGTCGTTATTCCATATTTATTAGTCTTACCTAGTCCTTAAGACTAGGTTCTATCACGATACCCAATGGAGGAAAATTTGGACCGTGACAAGTTGGTATCAGAGCTCTAGGTTTATAGTAGAGTCTTGCGGATCGGTACGGAAACGTTTGCACTTATCTTTGATAGGCTACGGAGCTATTAGGACAGTTTCACTTCCTTCATTCCTATCGTGTGAGTTCATTGGTATTGAAGTTTGAACTTTTATCATTCTATTCTCCCATAGATGGTGAGGACACGAGCTCCAGTTCCTGATGACGTACACCCTAGTGAGTGCAGTCGACTATATATGTGGATTGGGCTGCACGCCGCAACAGATATTATACAGCGCTGAGTGATTTAGTGTGCCGAGCATTGAGCATAGTGAGAGAGAATGCGAGACAGTGAGATTAAGTACTCTGAGAGTGTGAATACATGATTCATCTCCTAGATACATGGCATTTGCATGCACATATGACATACATGCATAGAG
The DNA here is from genome assembly GCA_005239525.1 of Nicotiana knightiana. Classification (NCBI taxonomy): domain Eukaryota; kingdom Viridiplantae; phylum Streptophyta; class Magnoliopsida; order Solanales; family Solanaceae; genus Nicotiana; species Nicotiana knightiana. The sequence continues at coordinate 70,479 of ML396000.1, read as the reverse complement.
ATACATTTTTCCTCATGTTATACGGATCACATCATTCATGACTTATTATACACATTGATATGTGGGAATAGAGAGGTATTTTATACTTGTTATTTCGAAAGAAAATAAAACATTATATTTATTGTGGAAAGGATATGTTGAAAATTACAATTTTCAAACTTACTTATACTTTTGGCTTTTTCGATAAGAGATCTGGGATATTTTTTTTCACTGAGATACTTGAAAAGCATGAGCATTTTATGGAACTGTGAACGAGCTGAGCATTTTTACTTCAGAGATACCTCTTTTATACTTGTATTATGCTATTATGAACTGTTAGTTAGATATTAGTATTGAACCCGACCTAGTGTTAGCTCGTCACTGCTTTCAACCTAAGGTTAGGTTTGTTACTTACTAAATACATGGGGTCGGTTGTACTTATACTGCATTTCTGCACCTTGCATGCAGATGTTGGCTGCTGATGTTGTTGTGTTCGATGGGAGCTGGATTGAAGATGTACATGCGTCCCGGTTGTGGCTGCCCCTTGTTCGTGGTAGCTTTAGGTCTATAAAGCTCTATTTATGTACTTTTCAAACAGACTATGTATTTATTTCATTTCTTCTTTGTAAACTCTATTATTAGAAGCTCATGATTTGTACTACCAATCCTTGGAAAATGTATAAAATTCAGTAAATTACTTTCGTTTAATTGTCTTGTTAATATTATTAAAATTAGATAATTATTAGTTGGCTTACCTAGCGGGTTTGGTTAGGCGCCATCATGACTAGTGGGTTTGGGGCCGTGACAAGTTGGTATCAGAGCTCTGGGTTCATAGGTGCTACAAGTCATAAGCGAGTTTAGTAGAGTCTTGCGGATCGGTACGCAGACGTCTGTACTTATCTTTGAGAGGCTACGGAATTATTAGGACAATTTGACTTCCTTCATTCCTATCGTGCAAGCTCATTGATCTCGAAGTTTGAACTTTTATCATTACATTATCTCATAGATGGGGAGGACATGAGCTGCAGTTCCTGATGACGTTACCCCCGGAGCAAGTGTCGCTAAGGGCAGAGGCAAAGGCCGACGAGGAGCACGTGCCGCAACTAGGGCACCTACTAGAACAGCAGTTGAGGAGCCGCCAGTAGTTCCAGTTGGGGAAAGGTACCGGAGGCACCTGCTATTACCCTCGGACTTCAGAAGACCTTAGCACAGTTCCTAAGCATGTTTGGTACATTGGCTCAGGTGGGATTGATTCCAGGTGCACCAACTACTTCACAGATCGGGGGAGGAGCTCAGACTTCCGCCACCCAAACTACAGAGCACCGATTTCATGTTGGTCATGTTCCAGGTGTCATGGCGACACAACCTGTGGTCCCAGTTCAGCCCGTGGTTAGGGCAGAAACACCTGAGGAAGAACATCTCAAACTTGAGAGGTACAAGAAGTACCACCCTCCTACCTTCAGTGGAATGGTGACAGATGATGCCCAGGGTTTTCTGTAGGAGTTTGACCGCATTCTTCTCACTATGGGTATTGTGGAGACGAGTGGGGTTACTTTTGTTACGTTCCAGCTCAGGGTAGCGACATATCAGTGGCGGGTTTATGAGTTGGGTAGCCCGGTCAAGTCAGCTTCACTCACATGGGATCCGTTTTCAAAGATGTTCCTGAGAGAGTTTGTAACTCAGTCCCATCGGGATGTATGNCAGAGTTCACGCCGCCCGCCCTGAACAAATAGGAGGCGTGGGCCACAGGTCGCACATAAGCCGCCGGGTCGCACGACAGAAGAACACCCAACATAAAGATGCACACTCCTCCATGTGAAATATTCATCTTCATAGGAGCTTTTTGATAGTAGTCGTGACCAACAGCCATCAGCTCTCGGCTTGTTGGTAAGGTGAGAGCTTCAAGCCCGATTTCAGGTGGCGCACCCTCCACACAAGCACTGCCCGACGAAAGGGGGACGGGGAAAGCTGAGTTGGTTTTGAATGAAAGCAGGTTTCATCCTGACTTTCATCGGGGACAGGTACGGGGTCTGGGTCGGTCGATACGATGAACGACGTAGAGATTGAGTAGCTGCGTCAGGGCACTATGTCAATATCATAGTATGTCATCAGATTTAGTGATTTGGCCAGACATGCACCTGCTTTGGTCACTACAGTTAGAGAGTGTGTAGATTCATTGAGGGGCTCAGGCATGATATTCGGTTCATCATGGCTCGGGAGTTTGAGTCGGATATTTTGTTTCAGTAGGTGGTAGGGATCGCTCGTCGAGTAGAAGGCATGTGGGATCAAGAGAGAGAGGACAAGCGGGCTTTGAGAGAGAGGTCAGGCAAGGCCAGGAGAGAGAGGACAGGGAGGCGAGGAGGCCTCGTAAGCCGGAGAGATCTACTGGTCCTTATTTTGGAAGCAGGGTACGACGTGGTAGAGCTTTTGTAGGTCAGCCAGTTCCGGTTGCACTTTCAGCTTCGCATAGTGTTTCAGGTGCTCATGGGTCTCAGGGAACTCGTACTACACAGTTTCCATAGCCACATCGGTAGAGAGGTTGATTTGAGTGTGGAGACACCATCCACATGGTGAGAGATTATCCCAGACTCCGGGCAGATGTGTCACAGTGGGGTATTCAAGCGAGTAGAGGGCGCCCAAGAGGGGGAGGCCCATCCCGTTGATGTGTTTCATATAGTAGGCTGGAGACCGTTGTGCTAGATGATGTCATACAGGTATGTTTTTGATTTGTTACATAGGGGTTCCCTTCGTATTTCATTTCGGTTCTGCTTATCGGGACAAGTTCCCTTATTTGTTGGGTGAGTTTCATGATCGCATTCTGTTTATGTTTTTGCCCGTGTTGGGAGATTCTATGAGTGGTAGCCCATGTCTATCGTTGTTTTATTTATCATTGAGAGTGGTGATACTAGAAGTGAGTCCCTGTTGTTCATTATGGTAGGTTTTGGTGTGATTCCTTAGTATTCTTGGTTACACTTTGTGATTTGGTACTCTACCGGAGTGAGAGTTCAGTAAGTGTTGTGATTTTATTGGCAGATGTCACGACCCAAAATCCATAAGGCTGTGATGGCGCCGGACACCACTGTCAGGCAAGAAAATCGTTAAATAGTTGAAATAAATTCCTGTTTTAACATTTTTGAAATCGTTACCTTTCACTTACAACCCAATGAGCGAATAAGAACTTATTAAATAAATACGATAAGTAAACAATTCAATTTGTTAAAGTAACTCCCAAACACGTCCCAGAACCCGGTGACACAAGTACATGAGCAATTTCTAAGAAGTTTACAAATTCTACACAACTTGTCCGAAATACAAACTGGACAAGGAATAAAAATAAAAATACAATACATAGAGGAAGACTCTGCCGACTACGGGTCGTCTCCGAGTGATGCAGCTCGTCTAAGTCTTCAAGTCAGCTGTATTTCTATGAAGGTACCTGTGCAATAAAAATGCACAGCAAGTGACGCATGAGTACGAAAATAATGTGTACTCAGTAAGTATCCCGCCTAACCTCAGAGAGGTAGTGACGAGAGGTCGACTTGACATTCACTGAGGTTCGACAAAATAACTTACCAAGATATGATAATAGTAATAGGCATACGAGGATGATAAAAACAGTAAACATTAAGAATAAATTCAATTCAACTAAATACTGAAAGTAAATACACAATTACTACTTCATTTTCCCCCAAATATCTTAAATAAACAATTACTTCTTCATTTCCCCCCCAAATTTCTTAAATAAACAATTATTTCTTCATATTCCCCCAAATATCTTGTCACTTCAAAATCCACGAAAAATCATTAACAATTTAGCATGCGCATATGGGATAAAAACAACCGGCCTGAGCCATCATAATAATCATATCTGTGCACTGTCGAGGGTCGAACGACCCGAACCATAATATATATTTCAATCTCACCGTGGCGTCCGGACCGCTCCCATGAGAGTGGGGGAAATAACACTCCGCTTGCGGAATGTAAATTGCGAAGCGGTCACATACACACACAATATTAACCATAATGTATCTTTCAATCTCGCCGTGGCGTACGGCCCGCTCCCATGAGAGTGTAATAACACTGCGCTCACGAAATTTAAATTGCAAAGGGGTTACACAGTCATGCACAATCAACAGTCCACCCCGACTACATCGGGAAAACAAATACTCAAGTAAATGATAAATTTCTCTTTTAAAAGTCAAAAAAATAGTATTTAAATCTTTTCTCGAAATTCATTTGCCAAGTTTAATAATATTCAATAATATAACCTTATTAGGAATACAATTATCCATGGAGGAGTCAATTCTCTTTCTAAATGATTAAGAAAGGTACACTCTAGCCTTCTTAGTAAGTAAATTACCAATTCAATAGCATTATCAGTCTAATATTATTGGCAGGATCACATGTACAACACGTAAGGCATGCTAGTGAGTCCTAGACTACCCGGACATAAACATAATAGTAGCTACGCACGGACCCTCGTCACTTCGTGCGTACGTATACCCCACAAATAGTAACACCTATTTAATTAGTTCACCTAGGGGGACAATTCCCCCTCACAAAGTTAGAAAGGAGACTTACCTCGCTCTGAAATTCCAAAATCGGCTTCCAAGCTCTTCCGACGACTCCAATGGATGCACAACGCCCCAAAACTACCAAATAACGGGAAAAGCAATGAAAGTTCACTCTAATACTCGTAACAAATTCTGATTATATAATTTCCCAACTCCGCTCAGTGAATTGACCAAAATTCCCTCGGGCCCACGTGCCTGGATTCTGAAATTTCTCGAAGATATACCCTACCCATAGTCTTACTAACTCAAATATACATGTTACTCTAAATTTCATGCTCAAATTCATGGTAGAAATCTGAAATACAATTTCTAGGTTTTCTTTAAAATTTCCCAATTTTTCCACAATCTTTCATGTTTTAATCCACGCATATACCTTGTATCTAACTTGAGATGAGTTGGAATAACTTACCTTGTGATCCTTGACGAAAATCCCTCCTTGAAGCTCCCCACAACGCCCATACCAAATGAAAATAGGAGAAGAAATGACAAAATTCTCGTTTTAAAAACATTCTGCCCAGGACTATTTTCGCACCTACGATCCACTTCTCGCATCTGCGATTCCGCAGGTGCGCCCAAACTCCCGCACCTGCAGCCTCCTCAGCTCTAGCCAAAACTCGCACCTACGCCCCATTGTCCGCATCTACGCCTTGGCAGGTGTGGAAATTACATTGCACCTGCGCTCCCAGCCAAGCCACCAAAATTTTGCACCTGCGGCTGCGCACCTGCAGCCAAAGCCTCGCAGGTGCGGTCACACCAGATGACAGAAACCTCAGCATTCTTCAAGCTCCGAACTTGGTCCGTTAACCACACAGAATCCACCCGAGGCCCCCGGGACCCCCGTCCAATTACACCAACCTTCTCCAAAACATAATGCAGAATTTCTCAAGGCCTCAAATCACATCAAACAACATCGAAACCATGAATCGCACTAAAATTCAAACTTTATGAACTTGAAATTTCAAACTTCCACCTCTGATGCCGAAACCTATCAAATCACGTCCGATTGACCCCAAATTTTGTACACAAGTCATATTCGACATTATGGACCTGCTCCAACTTCCAGAATCAAATTCTGCCCCCGATATCCAAATTTCCACTTCCGGTCGGATTTCTCAAAAACCTTCAAATTTCTATCTTTAGCCAAATGACTTCAAAATGACCTGCGGACATCTGAATTCACTTCCGATCGCGCTCCCAACTCCAGAATCACCATACAGAGCTATTACCAGGCTCAGAATCCCAAATGAACATCAATATCACTGAGATTCACTTCAACCCAGACTTAGGAAATTTCTTCAAAATGCTGACTTCCACAATATACGCTGAAACACTCCGGGTTATCCAAAGCCCGATCCGGACACACGCCCAAGTCCGAAATAATCATACGAACCTGCAAGAACCTTCAAATCCTGGTTCAGAGGACGTTTACTCCAAATTCCAATCTTAGTCAATTTCTCCAACTTAAGGCTTCTGAAATGAGAATTTTCTTTCCAATTTGACTCTGAACTTCCCGAAATTCAACTCCGACCATGCCCACGAGTCATAATACCTGAAATGGAGCTGCTCATGACTTCAAACTGCTAAACAACATGCTAGATCTCAAAACGACCTGTCGGGTCGTCACAGCAGAACTGAGTTAGTGTGAGATTTCAATTAGTATGATGTACATTCGAACTGTGATTTCGAGTTGAGGGTGATACCCTCGTGATTTCATGTGATTTGATATGTCTAAGGCGGGTTACGTGCTGCGGTGGAGAGTTATACCAGGATGAGACCCTTATGATTGTTCATATACTTTGATTTTTCCTATTTAAATTGATTCGTAGTATGGTACTGATAGAGGGTTGTGCCTGCCGGACTTGTTTGATATTTCTCTTATGTGTTTCTCTTTACATATTCAGTCATTTTCGTTCTGTGTTTCTTGAGTTTATCTTGCGGGGTGTGTGCCCGGTGGTGTTAGTTGTGTCTTGTTGATTATGGTTATAGTTATGAGGCCTTCGTTGTTCTTGTATCATCATCGGTGTTGTGGAGGTTTAAAACGGGTTCCTATTGGATATAAGGCTAATTGTCTGTGCTGGTTTTGGATTATGGGCAGCTATGGTGATCATGAGTGTTATTATAGGCCTATGTGTGGTGTGTTATGTTGTGTGGTCGTACCTTGTGGGTGTAGGCATGAGTTGTTGCAACTGGTTGAGACTGATACTGGGTATGGATTTAGAATTGGGTCTTTTGGAAATAAATGGAAGGTGAGAATTTTGACTCTGAGGCTTATCGATGTTGGTAGAAAGGCTAAAATACAGTTGAGATAGTGTCGTCAGGCTTATGTGGATTGGGTGACGTGAGATCAACCGCGGGTGTAGGTTGGAGGTGTACATTCAGTGATTTGAAGATTTTGAGGCGATTGTTATCACGTTCGAGGAGGAACATTTGTTTTAAGAGGGGGAGGATGTAACGATCCAGCCAGTCATTTTGAGAATTTAAGCTCCGTTCGGCGGCATAAGGTCTTGAGCAACTTCGTATGGTGATTTTAGACTTACGCGTGCGTCTAGATTTGAATTTGGAGGTTCGTAGGGTGATTTTAAGCATTTCGGCAAAAGTTGAAGTTTGGAAAGTGGAGAGGTTTGACCAATAGTTGACTTGATATCGAGGTCGGAATACAATTCCAAGGGTTGGAACAACCCTGTTATGTCATTTGGGACTTGTCTGTAAAATTTGACGTCATTCCGGTTTGATTTGATAGGTTTCGGCGCGAGTTTTTGAAGTTGGAAGATTAAAAGTTCATAAGATCGACTCTTGGTGCAATTTGTATTTTCGGAATTGTTTGATGTGATTTGAGACCCCGAGCGAGTCCGTGTTAGGTTATAGAACTTGTTTGGGTGTTTAGACGGGGTCACGGGGGCCTCGGGTGTGTTCCTGGTGGGCTACGGGTCAATGTCTCCGATTTTTGAACTGTTGTTTATGTTATTCTGGTGTTCTTCACGATCACGAAGCTCCTTTCCCGTTCGCGAAGTGTCTCTTCTGACCGCCTCAATTTCCTTCTTAGCATTTACGTAGTTTATCTCACGATCGCGTAGCTCTGCACATTTCCTTCATCGCGTTCGTGTCCTCAATTTCGCGTTCGCGTAATAGAAACCAGGCCCTGAGCACTGGTGGTCGTTACTCTTCGCGTTCGCGTGTTCCCCTACGCGTTCGTGTAGGTTCCCGTCTTTTCTTCTCCGTGTTCGCGAAGTACTTCCTGGCAGCCTTAATTTTTCTTCTTCAGGAACGCGTCCCTTTCTCCGCGTTCATGATGCTTTCAGATCTGGGCAGAATATAAGATTTCCAAATCAAGGGTTAGGCTATTTTCATCATATTTTGACTTGTAGATCTCGGTTTTGAGCGATTCTTTGTGGGTTTTTCAAGTAAATCGATTGGGTAAGTGTTCTTCACCTAGCATTTAATACATTCCATGGTTCTATCTTTATTTTTATCATTTAATTTGTGTTTTGAGTTGAGGAAAATGGTGATTTTTGAAGAAAGTTTTCAAAATGAAAAATCATGATTTGAGGGACGAATTGGTATCAGAATTTGATAATTTTAGTATGGTTGAGCTCGTATCGGAATGGGTGTTCGGGTTTTGTGAAATTTGTCGGGTTCCGAGGTGCGGGCCCTAGGGTCGCTTTTTAGATTTTGATAAAGATTGTTACTTTATGATCTGGAATAGCCTTATGAATTTTATTGTGCTTTGAAGTTACTTTGGTTAGATATGAGCCGTCCGAAGGTAATTTCACCCGAGAAGTTCATTTTAAAGTATCATTTTGTCTTCTTTGAGGTAAGTATCTTGCCTAACCTTTTGTGGGGAACTACCCCTTAGGATTTGAGTATTCTATGTTGATTATAGTCCATGTACGAGAGGTAACGAGTACGTGCTCGAACTTATTTGTGGAAATTGACCTCTTAGGGTTCCTAGGTCTTCGTATTCATTGAATATGAAGTTTTACTTGTTATGATTACGTTCCTTAATTACTAGTTTCACCATTACCTGCGTAATTAGAATCAATTGCTTCATGATCCATTCTTGTTGTTTACTTGATTCATATGTGCCTTAATTGAAACTGTTACCCCTTCCACTGCTAAGTTATCCTTTCCCTAACTGCTTATCTTTATTTGAAGTTTTAGTTATCCCTTTTGTAACTGTTCAGCCTTAGTTGAGGTTATGTTGATCTTCTCACTGCCTACCTTTATTTGAATTGGCTGTATCTCTCCCATAATTGTCTAATCTTAAAAAAAGCTTTGAAGTTCTATTCCTTAGTAGACTTGCCCTTATTTGGAATTATTTGTCTCGCGTTAGTTTCTTGGTTTTTGAACTGTAAATTGTGGGACCATTGTTACATATTATTTATTTCCTTTTTAAGTTGTTCGTATTACGCCTAATATTCCTTATTATGGTTATTCCTTGTGAACTAGCTCTACCATTTCTTGTGATCGAAGATTCTTGAGTTGATTTACTTATCGTACTCTGTATTATTGTCATTGTTGCTGTTGTACTTGTTATGGTGATGCACAAGGTTTCTGTCGTGCAGCTGTTTTTATTATGATGCACGAGGTTTCTGTCGTGAAATTGTTGATATGGTAGGTTTCTGCCGTGCTGTTGTTACTATTGATATTTCCAGATGTGGCATGACAAGGAGGGATATATATATATGTGGGTTGCACATGTGGAGAGATAAGGTGGGAACATGATTATGCACGTGTGGCGAGACAAGGAGGGCATTTACTTTATTATTACACACATGGCGAGACAAGGTGGGCTGTGTCAGGGATTGATTTGTGATGACTTGTGTTGGCCTGGACCATTGTTGATATTTATGTAGTGGTACACGTATATGTGTGAGTTTTATCTTGTGGAAGTTGTGAGAAAATTAACTGCGCGCTGTCCGTTCCTTTTCTTATGCTTACTAGCTGGTTTGAACTTTGTTATGACACTTACATAAGCATACACGTAGTTAAGCACTCTTATCGGATTAAGGGGCTTCCTTGTTATTGTTGAGTATAGATACCCTTGTTTTACTTGCCTTCTATGTGAGAGTGGTTTTATTTGACATGTGAGTCGTCAGTGCGGTTATGAGGTGAAATGAGGGAACATGATGCCAAATGTTAGGGTTCAGATATTGGGACCCATGGGGGTGAATAGTCTGAGGTTTGGTACCTCGTAGAGTTTATTGACTGAAACCTGATGTGAAAGCGGTCGCTGTAGTTGAGGTATTATTGTCTTTCCTTTATCTGTGATTGTCATATTTTTGGGTTGTGTTTCCGTTCATTCTTATATGTCATTATTATGGTATTTCTTCTAGTATTTGTTGTTCTCTTTTCTTACTGTAACTACTGTATTACGTGCCATTCGCATAGTATCTGCGTAGATATCATACTATGTTGTTCCTATGCTTATACTTGTTTAGGTTGTTTAGTCCAGTAGGTGTCTTGACTGTTCCTCGTCTGAGGTTAGTCTTGATACTTGTTGGGTACCGCTGTGGTGTACTCATACTACACTTCTACACATTTTTGTGCAGATCCAAGTATTGCGAAGCCGATTGATCAAAAGCTAGCAGCGCAAATTGTTGTTGTGGAGACTCAAGGTAAACATGCTGCTGTGTTCGTAGGCTTCGAAGTCACCTGCTGCTGTTTTTTTGCTTTTGGGGAAATTGTAAATTGTATAGAGTATTTCCTTTCAGAAATTATTAGATGTTATTTGTTATTGTCGTTATTCCATAATTGTTAGGCTTACCTAGTCCTTAAGACTACATGCCATCATGATACCCAACGGAGATAAATTTGGGTCGTGACACGGTCAATAATGAGATAGAATCCATATTAAATAACCATACTTTGGAGTTAGTTGATCTTACTCTAGGAAACGAACCATTGGGTTCCAAATGGATGGAATTATTGACATGTATAAGACAAGACTTATTATCAAAACCTATAGACAACGAGAATGCCTTAACTATTTTAACACATATTCACTGGTTATGTGTATTACGTACATATGGATATTAGTAGCATTGGCTACGGTGTATGGTCTTGGAATCTATGAAATGGATGTGAAGACAACCTTCTTAAATTGAGATTTAGAGGAAGAAATTTACATGGAACAACCTAAAGGGTTCGTAGTTCCTGAAGGGAAAAAAAGGTGTGCCGATTTGTTAAGTCACTTTACGGACTAAAATGAGCACCCAAAACATGCGAGATTGACTTAATAATATTGTCAAATCATTTCAAAATTAACGAGTTTAAACAAATGTGTTTACGTTAAGAATACTTCAAATCATGTAGTCATTATTTGATTATATGTGGATGATATGTTGATGAAATATTTAAAATATGGGGGCTTTTAGATTATGCATGACAAAAGCCAATGTTAGACGTAATGTCTAAATGATATAATTTTTGAACCCCACCAATCCTTAGCAGATATTGATATGATAGTCGGTGAATTCATTACTTGTTCAGTCTTAGTAATGACTAGTGATGAAACTACAAATTCGAAAGTTGTTTACGTACCTTTCCAGAAATGATTTGTTCTTTATTGAACATTTATAATGTTTAGCTCTTTTATGAAAGGGTGTTACCTGGAAGGCTGTAGCTTTTCATGAAAGGTGAGTTAGTATATTTTGTATAAACATGACGGTTTATAAACGAATGTATTAATACGTTGGTCTATAATGAGGTGAACCAACCGATGAACATGACCAAAATCCATTGCAAGTTGGATCAGTTTCATGAATGAAGGTGTTATATCTTGCATATCATATAGACGTATGAATAAATAGCATAAAAATGCTTGAAAATGGCGGAGTGATTGCGAAATGGGTTATTTATTAAAAGGTTGTGGCCACAACTGATGTCAATTATTCCAGCTATTGTTATAATATACTATTGCTACAGTAAGTGTAGTCAATAATCTGATATACAATAGAAAGTCGAGACGTATTAATCTAGGATATAAGGAAGTTCGCGTTGAACTGTCATGACAATAGAATGAGTTTTGGGATATTTTAAATATATCCATGACTATGCGTTGCACTATAATAAGTATCATGCGATTATTAAGAGGCATAGTGATGCAAATTGGATCACCGGATCAACCTAAACTAAATCCACAAGTGGATATACTTTTACTTCAGTGGAGGAGCAGTGCCTTGGATATCGTCCAAACAAACGGCAATTGTCGCTCTACAGTGGAAGCTGAGGTTATAGCCTTATACAAGGCCGGTGAAGAAGTGGAATGGCCCCAGAATTTCTCGAAGAAATTCCATCTTAGCACAAAATATTGACACATCTATGCATACATTGCGATGGTCAAATGGTAACAGGAAGGGATGGGAACATTATGTATAACAAAAAAATATTGTCATACAAGACAAAACATAAAACTGTTAGGCAACTACTCTCTAGGGGAATTATCATAATTGACTATGTGATCCATTTACAAAAGGCCTAACTAGAGAGGTAGTTGAAAGATCATCGAGGGGAATGGGACTATGGTCGGGGACAAGTCGTTGTGGCGGTAACCTACCTAGAAGACTGTAGATCCCAAGATCTAGGTTCAAGAAGATCAAATAAAGTCATTAATGACGGTTCAACATTGTCAAATAAATTTTTTTTTGGTCCAGTCTCTTGATGAGACAATGTTCAATACCAAGGATAAAGCATTAAGGATTTTTAATGGTTTCTAAGTTTGATACGGGGTATATCAAATAGTGTATCTACGGGATAACACGTTTATGATTCACCTATGTAAGTGTGAAGTGTTAGCCTCTTCAAGGAGAGTTCTGCAAGGACAATTCTCTATGCACTTATGAAACGGTGGTTTTCATGGCAGAAACGAACACAACAATAAGAATCAACGACAATTAAGGGTTGATTGTGTGACTTATGGTTGTGTAGGTATACACCAAAGCTCGACAATTCGAAGATATCAAGTCTATTGATTGACCGAGTATATCCGGCATATGTTCACTACGGAAAGTTCAAAGGGAAACCTACTTATCCATATGCGATTAATCCTTACTTGCAAAGCACACAAGTTTTTTGCATGTTTTATAAACATATTTCCATTCCCCATCCATGTGGGGGATTGTTAGGTTTCGTGAATGGGAGCGAATGGGAAATGGAAGAGGCACCATTTGAGTTGCACCTCTTCATCTCACCTTTTTCATTGTCTATAATTTTAGAAGTTTAGCCTCATTTTTCAGATATGAAAAATCTTAAAACTTCTTCCTTTTTTTTCTACATTGTTGCATTGTTCTTCCAAATAAATATAGTGTCAAGTGTTATTTGCTCCATTTGTTGAGTTTGTTGAAATCTGTAATTTTGATTGCCAGTATTATAAAATATTTTTTCCATTCTTTCCTGGGAGGAAGTAAGCCATAACCTCGGGCAACAATGAGGGGATTAAATTCTTTAAGGACACACAGGTAACTTGTGGGCTTAGAATTATCTTACAATTTTTTTATTGAACTAACGTTTCCGTTTTCCTCTAATTTTCTAGTTTCTAACATAGATTACCAACATAAACAACAGAGGAAAGCATTAAAATTGCAAATTTAGTAGGTAAGTTCTATTTCTCCTTTGTTAATTACTTCTTTAGAGTATTCATCAAACCGTCTATTGTTATTTTTGCAAATTTTCTTAAGCAACATTGTTTACATGTAAAACATTACAGTTGAATTTATACTTGGTTTCTAGACAAGTGAATTAATTCGATCATGAAATAATAAAAGAATTGAAGAAATATGCAATACTTAGCCATGGGTTGAAGATGAAATAGTAGAAACAGTTATTCCAGGAGCAAGGCTTCCGGGCACAACAGTAATGAAATCAAAATTAAGAAGGTAAAATTATATAAAGCTTGAATAGATTATAGCATAAGTTTGCCAGAAAAATTCGTCCTTTAGAATGATAACATAGCTCACTTTTTATAGCTGCACCTAGGGAACAAGGTCCTAAGATCTTTCCTTAATGTCAATTATGAGGACCATTGAAGAATGTGTAACGGTGAGCATAAATGATAAATTCTTTATAACGGGCAGTTCACTAAATGCTGTAGAATATTCTCCATTAAATGCTACCGGGTGGCGGGCATTTATTGCATATTTTTTAGCATCATTCTTTCCGGCAACAAATGGAACAATTGTCTTTGGTTTTAGCTATCCTCTACCTTCAAATCCATGTGTCAGTCTCTTATCCAATTTCTTAACATAGCATATTTTACCCTATACAGATAGTCCTCTTGCTTTCCGGTGACATAACTATGTGTCACCGGGACGTTGGTAGAAATATTATTTTTGGAGGGAATTTCTCTGACCCCCTCTGAAAAGCTTCTGACGGTTGATTAGATGCACGTCTTTCTGTATTTAATGCCCCCAACACGCATCAAACCACAATTGATCATACTTTTGCCGATTATCGAGGTAATTATAGCCACAAATTTAGCCGCCTAAACCTTTACTTATACACATCAATCTTCTTTATTCACATCCCATAATTCTCCAAACCCTCTCAAACTCTCTTCATTTAATTTGTACTCTGTTCTTCAACCTTTCTTTAAATCTCATCATATGGGAAAAGCTTTTCCTTCTTCTATAAAATATAATGGCTTCTTATTCAAAACATATCAGTTCCTCAAAGAACAAAAACAAAGCCGATGAAGCCTCTCCTCCTACAGTAAGTACCATCATCCCTAGAAGTCATGTCACAACTAAAGACTCAAAGAGAAATCTCCTTCTGTTAGCCCTTGTACATGGGCCATTAGTAGATATCCTTCTTCCATACATCCTTCCAGCATTCCTGTTATGAAGGAAGATTGTCGTTACCAGGATTTAGACATTATTGCTCCTGATCTGGCGGAGCTAGTAACCTTACCCAAGAAGGGTTTCACATACTTCTATACGTATCCCTTCACTCTGGGGACGTTTTCTTTGAGTGGGGATCTTGACTCCGTTATTATGGAGTTTTGCCTTCGCTAACAGGTATGTTTGGTGTAGGTGAGTCCTCCGTATGGAGGATGATCACTTCTCTTAGGCGCCTGTGCCATGAAATGGGGGAGGAGCTATCCATAGCTCACGTGATGAACCTTTATTCCCTTAAGATCTTCCGTGGGGGATGATTAACTTTATCAAGAGAGGCTACCATGCACTGCTATCCAGCATGGATCATGATAACAATCATTGGTGGATAGAATAGTTTGTTTCAGTTGCCACCAGTGACATCATCCCAGGGCTCGGCTCCTTCCTTATCGGAATTGTGGAACCACATTCGTAAGCGTACATTTTCCTTCTAATTTTAAAGATCCTTCCTCATCATTATTAACTTTTCTTCCTTTACCTGCCTCAGCGACTTAGTGGGTTCCCCCTAGTTTTAAAGGCTTGGACTAATGGGTTCAGAAAATCTTGGATGTTTCTACGCCTGAAACCCGCTCGTGGAAAGAACTATCCCTGATGTATGGGTGGAAGGCCAAAAATCATGGTAAGTTGAACTCATCTTGTCCTTATTATTTCTTATGAGAAAAAGTTGTCTGATTCTTCTCTCCTGCTGAATATAGATCTACCTCAACGCTCAGTTATCGTCCCCGAGAAGGACGTTTTGGCTGATCCTGGTGATGCAATGAGGCTGCTGCAGAAAGCTTTTTCACAGACATGCGTCTCTAAGCCTGCTTCTAGTAAAAATTCTTCTTCTCTGAGTCCCTGTTCAGAGAACAAGCAACCGAAAAGAAGGCGTTCCTCCACAGTCGGTGGAAAGAATAAAAGAGCGAAGAATACTGCCCATAAGTCGTCTTCGGAAGTCGTAGTGACGAGCCCTTCGCCCGGGCCATCCATAGATACCGTGTTGATTGACGATGATGGAGAAGCTAGCGAGGAGGGAGTTTCTCCACATCGAAGACGACGACTTTCCTCAACTCAACAGTCTGCTCAATCTGTTAAGTTAGTTACACCAAACGATTGGACGACACCTCGGTGCTCTAGGGGGGGGGGAGTATGAAATGGTGGAATATGACAACTCCCATTTCCGGATCCCATTTGCTGTGCTCGGTACTGTGGGGCTGAGTACTAGGTCCCTGCCGTCTTTGGTTGATGAGCAACTAAAAACCAGCACTGTATTTTCCGCAGCTGCTTCTCACCCTTCAACACCATCAGATTCCACTCCATCTTCACCAACTCTTCCTCTACCAACTGCTACATCATCTCCACCGGCCGCATCTGTCCGAGAAGAGGATGTTCCTCTCCCCTAGTCCCCAGTTCATTGGAATTTGGGGTAAAATTATGCTTCCCCCTCAGAAGATCCGCAAAGGAGGAGGAGCGTTACTCTCTCAGTCTCTACTAAATGCTGCTATCCTTGCCGATGGAAATTTCTAACTATTTGAAGCCTTTGGCTTTGTAAAAATATTGGGAAAAGATACATGCGCTCTCGGGAGAGTTCTTCTTGAACAATGCCATGCACAACACCGCAACGATACATTCCTCATTTCCTTTGCCATGTCTTCTGTCTTTGATTGAATAAATATCCCGAGTTCATCTTTCTTGTTTTGCAAGATAATTTCCTTACTTCCGAGGGCCTCCAGAGGTTAATTTGATAATAAGAAGAACTTACCTCCGAACGGGATCAACTTTTGGCCGAGCGGGACAAAACTGTCGTTCGCTTCTCAGAATCGGAAGCCAAAGCTGCTGAGGCCGTTGTTTTGGATACTCGTTGGTAGAAAAGTGAGAATGAAGTGGAAACCCTTAGCCAAGATATTTCCCCACCGAGGGTTCAATTTGAAGAGGCAAAGGCTAAATGGGCTAAAGTTCATCATGTCATTCTTGTTGCATCCGATTGCGAGACTACCTCCATTGAGAGATTGACCAACTTAAAGGACGCCTTGAACTCCAAAACTGAAGATCTTGCTACTGCGAGGGTGAAATATGACCAATTGGAGGATAAGTATAAGAAGACCATTGAGCATAAAAGAATTTTCAGCTCTACTGTCTGCGAACTCGATGTTAGCCTCAAGTCCATTAGATCCGCCGGGGAAAATCTTTCTGCCGAGGTTAACCAAATTAAAGAAGAACTCAAGCGCCAAGAGGATCCCCTCGTCGTTGAAAAATCTTACATTATGTAAAGGATGAGGAGTAAAACCTTGGAAGAGGCTAAAGCGGGCATTATTGACTTTGATTCCAAAATCGCTAAAGCCCTTAAGCTAGAGTTAGCTACTAAAAAGGGTCTCCCGGTAGGGCAAGATGCTTCTGGTTTTTCTGGTTCCGATTCCGAAACCTCAGGAACTAAAGATGAACCAGAGGGCGAAGATGCTGAAGGAAAAAGTGATGAAGGCCAAGATGTTGAGCCATCGGTGGATCTACCCACTTCCCATGAGGGACAGACGCTTCTCTTGCTTTGGGTTCCGGAGATGTAGCAGTTTAGCTTTTCCTTTCTTTTCCTAAATTTTGTACCTGTGCCATTTTGGCACGTTTATTGTGAATAAAAACATCTTTTACTTAAGTATTGCATAAGTCTTTCTGCGTTATTTCGTTTGAACATTTATGCAAGTTTTAATTTTTGCATTCTTTTTTGCTTAAGTGTTTTGCGCAAGTTTTACTGTTTGCATCTGATTATGTAAGACCTTGGGTGTATTTTTCCCCAAAAAGAATTTGGATTTCGTGCACAAGTTCTTCCAAAATCATCCTTTATCGTGAGGGAGTTTATAAGAGAGGCCCTCTTATGTTTACGGTGCTCTTCAAGAGGACGTCTCTTATTCATTATGGCCTAGCATTTGAAGTACTTGTTTAACTTTCGAATGATAAAATCAATTCATTTTTCAGACAAGAAACAAGATATAAATAAAAGGACTTTACTTTATTCCTTTCATTTTTAAAAAGTACATAAGCATTCGTTATGCTAAAAAGAAATTGTCATTTCTTTTGGCTAACTTATACAACTTGTTTCTACGGGGCTGTCTGCACAATCCCTGGTCCTGATGATACAACTATGTTTCCGATTTTAGTATCCCCGTCGATGTGGTATTCATTGTTGCCGCCATTTCTTGTGGCTAATTTGTACAATTCGTTCCTATGGGGATGGCTGCGCAATCCCAGGTCTCGATGATACAACTATATATTTGGTTTTTGAATCCCGGTCAACGTGGCATCAATTGTTGCGGTATCCTCATATTATTCCCCCAAGTGTTCGACGTGGTAGTCATTGTTTCCTTGATAGAAAACTTAATTTCTCTGTGGGAATTTTGCTATCGAGCCAAAGATTATCTAACCTCAATTTTGCCAGAAAAACGCAATTGAGACAAAAACTGGACCAAGGGAAAAAAAGTGCAGCACATACTTTCAGTATAAGTGATGTTCATCAGCAATAATACCTCTTGAGGTGTTCCACATTCCAGTTTCTTTGAAACTTTTCTCATCGTGATTCTCCAACTCGTACGAACCTTTCCCAGTGACAACTGAAACCTGGTAGGGGCCTTCCCATGTTGGGCCTAGCTGAATTCTCGGGTGTTTTGAGTTACTTTCCTTAGAACCAGGTCTCCCACTTTGAAATAACAGAGGTTAGCTCTTCGATTATAATATCTTTTCATTCTCTGCTTTTGGCTGCCATTCTTATATGCGCCAAGTCCCTGCGCTCATCGAGTAGCTCTAAGTTGATTAATATTGCTTTGTTGTTTGTCTTTTAATTTTCTTGGAAATATGTCAAGGCGGGCTTCCCTAATTCAATCGGAATTAAGGCCTCTACTCCGTACACAAGGGAAAAAGAAGTTTCTCCTGTGTTTGATTTGGCCATTGTTCGTACGCCTATTGCACTCCAGGCAGGTTTTCAGGCTATTTTGTTTGGCTGCTTCTAACCTCTTCTTGAGATTTTGTATAATCACTTTGTTTGTTGATTCCGCTTGACCATTTGTGCTCGGATGATAGGGCGAAGACGTGATTCATTTGATTTTCAAGTCTTCAAGGAACTTTGTGATCTTTGCGCCAATAAACTGTGACCCGTTATCGCAAGCTATCTCTTTCGGTATTCCAAATATGTAAATTATATTCTCTCATAAGAAATCCACCACATTGCGTTCGTCGATCTTCTGATAAGGACCTGCTTCAAATCACTTAGAAAAATAGTCGGTTAAAATTAAAAGAAATCTTACCTTACTAGGCGCCGACGGTAGTGGTCCGACGATATCCATTCCCCACTTCATGAACGACCATGGAGATAGAAATGAGTGTAATTTTTCTACTGGTTGATTTACCAGGGGTGCGTAGCGTTGACACTTATCGCATTTTTTCACGAAAGCTTTAGCGTCTTGTTCCATTCGGGGCCAATAGTATCCTGCCCTAGTAAGTTTTAGTACTAAGGAGTCTGCACCCGAACGATCTCCACATATCCCTTCGTGGACTTCTCGTATAACATAATTCGCTCCAGAGGCTCCCAAACATCGTGCTAGCGGGCCTTGAAAAAATTTCCTATACAGTTAGCCTCCTTTGAAGTTATATCGCACCGGTTTGGCGCGTATGGCCTGGGATGCCTTGGAGTCTTCAAAAAACTTCCCGTGTTCGAGATAATCAATGATCTCATTCCTCCAGTCCAAAACCAAATTAGCCGTGTTCACCTCATAGTAGCTATCTGCATCCAAAATCGAGTGCATGAGCTGCACTATCATCCCAGAATCCTATCCCTTAATTTCCATTGATGAACCGAGGTTAGCTAGTGCATCTACTTCTGAATTTTCTTCCCTTGGTATATGCGTAATTGACCACTCCCAGAATCGAGCAAGCAGATCCTGAACCTTCACCACGTATTGTTGCATGTGCTTCTCTTTGGTTTCGAAGATCCTTTAGACCTGATTTACCATCAGCTGGGAGTCGCATTTGAATTCAATGACCTCGGAATCTAGTCCTCAGGACAATTCAAGTCCTGCAATCAAAGCTTCATACTGTGCTTCGATGTTAGTCAAAAGGTCCGTTCTTATGGCTACCTTAGGGTTTCTCCTGAAGGAGTGGTTAATACTATGCCAAGCCCGATCCCCTTTACGTTGGAAGCTCCATCAGTAAATAAGGTCCAAACTCCCGATGTCGATTCTGACACCATCATTGCTTCTTTGTTTGCCAGAGGCAACAATCCCCAACTGAAATGGTTAGATTTAGGAAACCAAACAAGTTTGGGTCCCTTGTAGTTAGGAAAGGGATGAATAAGAATTCTTCTAGTCCATGCCGGCAGGAATTGATATTTCTTGTTGGGACCTGGTCCCTGCTTTGTATTCCTCTTGCCGGCAAACATCTTGTTTTTTTGGACTGATTGATCCTTGGTTGGGAAGCTTTCCTTAAAGTGCCCGTTGTTTCCACAGTGGGTACAGAGCCAATTGTCTGGGACTGTTACATATTTGCGATGTGGGTTGTAGTGAGTTTTCTCCTTTTGAAACCTGATCCCCTGCCTGTTTCCACTGTTATTGAAGTACATGGAAGTGACAACATCCATGGACCAGGTCCAATTCAGTAATTTTTTAAGATAATATTTTATTTTTCTCACTTCAGCTTGCAACTCCCTATTTTTCTCAACCTCACTGCACAGACTCATTTTGACCTCATTCAGTTCCTTTTCAAGCTGGATATATTTTTCACTGGCTATTTCCTTTCCTTTATCCACACTTGAGGAACCAGGTTCTTGTCTTAGTCCCTGAATGGTTTCCTCTAAATCTGTGATTACTACTAGAAAATCGTTTCTCTCATGCTCAGCGTCATCAATCTTCACACTCAGACTAGCCTTTTCATTGCTCAGATTCTCCACTTCTCCTTTCAGATCTACCACTACTACAATTAGATCACCTCTCTCACTTTCTACCTTTCTTATTTTTTCTTCTATTACTGCCTTTTCTTTTTCAAGATTTTTTATGGTATCCTGAAGGTCTACAACCACCACCATTAGGTCATCTCTCTCATTCTCAACAATGTTGATTTTACACATTAGAGATTCTTTCTCTCTTTCAAGATTGCCTATAGCTTCTTTAAAGTCTACCGCACATACAACTAGATCATCTTTAGTTTGTTCTGCTTCTCCTACTTCTATAGTTAATGAATCCTTATCTTCAATTAAGCTGTAATAAGTATCAATGAGAACACTTGACAATGACATTAATTTTTTAAGAGAATAGGACTTCAGATTTCTCTGAACGTCCCTGAAGTTTACCTCATATGTGTCATCTTCTTCTTCTTCATCAGATTGAGCCATAAGAGCAAACAATGAGTCATACTCCTTAGCCTTGTTCTCAACTGCCATCATAGAGATGTTTTTTGCTTCAGGTTCCTCTTCTGATTCGCTTGATGAATCTCCCCAAGCGGCAAGAGTCTGCTGAATCTTTTGTCAGGAACCTGGTTCCTCTTCGCAGCTTTGTCAGTGTTGTGCTTGTAGGTGTCTTGCTTCAGGAGCGGGCAGTCTTTTATGAAATGCCCGGTCTTACCACATTTATGACATAAGTCATAGTTTCTAGGCTTGGTTGATATGCCTCATTTTGGTATTCCTCCATTCCTTCGAACCATTTTCTGGAATCTCTTGGTGAGATAGGCCATGCCATTGTCCTCTTCGCTTGACTCATGCTTTTCCGCTTGAAGAACCAGGTTCTTCTCCTTCTTGGGTTCCCTTCTTTCACTGTCCTTTTTCCTTTTCATCTCATATGTTTTCAAGTTTCCGATAAACTTATCCATTGTTAGAGTCTGCAAATCCTTTGCTTCAGTGATAGCATTGACTTTACTTTCCGAGGAGCTTGGCAGAACACTCAAGATCTTTCGCACTAGCTTGTTCCTAGGAATGACTTCTCCTATAGAGTGAAGCTCATTGATAATGGAGGTGAATCTATTATGCATATCCTGTATAGATTCATCGTCCTTTATCCTGAACAGCTCATACTCAGCAGTGAGCATATCAATTTTGGACTGTTTCACTTGCGTCGTTCCTTCATGATCTGCCTGCAAAGCTTCCCAAATCTCTTTAGCTGAATGACATGCAGATATCCTGTTGTACTCATCAGGTCCTATACCGCACACTAGAATTTTTTGCACGAAAATTCTTTTCCATTGCTTTCCTGTCAACATCGTTGTAATCCTTCCTGGTTTTTGGCACCAGCAGACCAGCCTCTCCTACCTTGTGCATAGGAACATGAGGACCATCACAGATGATGTCCCATAACTTAGAATCTTCATCCATTATGAAGTCATGCATACGGGTCTTCCACCACCCATAGTACTGATCATTAAATCTAGGAGGTCGATATGTTGATTGTCCTTCTTCGAAGTTTGGTGGAGCAGCCATTACAGATCATTTCTAGGTGTTAACCGTTTAGAAAGAGCCTGCTCTAATACCAATTGATAGTTTCTATGAGTCCACCAAACAGTAGAGATACTTGGTCCTCTACTAGTTCCCATATAGGAGTACACTAAGAAAGCAAGTAAAAGAGACAAGGGATTTTTACGTGGAAAAATCTCACTCAAGGGGACAAAAACCACGACCTACACTCGTAGGATTTCAAGTCACTTTGTAATGTACTTCTTACAAAGACTTCAACTTACTAACTTGTAATCACTATTACAAGCCACTTTGTCACTCTCTAGTTACAAAGACTTTTTACTCGTGACTACACTAGTCACTACAGAAACACAAGAGGTTTATGTTGAGAGATTCCTAACAAGATGCTTCTACAAAACCAAGTAGGATACAATGAAAACAAAATGTAAGATTACAACTCAACTAAGGACACTAACGACATAAGGTGGAACTGGTCCTTCTTAGTGGATTTGTCTTCTTGCTCTTGAAACACTTGAATCTTCAATGCTAGAGACCACTTTAATGCTTGAGAGAATGTTCTTAGTAATTGCTCAAGTGAATATTCTTGTTTGTCTTCAAACAAGATATTAAAGATCTTGGCACACTCCAAGGAGGATGTCCCATATCTTGAGAGTACACTTCACAACCAACGGGAAGTGACTGCTGCACTGTTACTACACTGTAGCGTATACAGTTGCAGGCAGTCACTTTTCTGTCACAACTTTTTACAGCTGTAGAGTTGACCTATACTATCGTCTGGGAGCCTGTCAAGGGATCAGGTCCCTCAACTGTTCTTTAGAAGTTCAACAGTGTACTGTCCAGAATTCTTTGAGTTAAAACTGGCTGATTGTGCTGTCTACAGATCATGTCCTTTATCTGGTTCTTCATATAAAAGTTTGTTAGATCATCTAAACAGAATACAACCCATCATATATGATATCTTAAAAACTTCAAATGCACTTTTCTTTTTCCCAATCGTTAAAAAAGGTACAAGAATGTAAAGTTATGACTATCTTTTGAGCTTGGTATGCCAAATATGAAAAACCTAAAAACATGAATAGTGTGGAAATATGATAACATAATTTTTAAAAAATATTCTTTTCTTATTTCCAATAAAAAAAAAGGAAAAAGAATGATAGGGTGGTCCAAATGATGTGGCAAATGCAGCTCTTAGGCAACTGGTTCATCCAATATATATATATATATATATATATATATATATATATACACGCGCGTGTGTGTGAAGATACACCAAATTTCAACAAATATTAAATCTGAATCCATAATTTTAAAAGGAATTGAATTTAATGTTAACAACCTTAAAGACCGAACTGATCAAAGTTTAAATCCCTGATCCGCCTCGGTTGAAATGAGAATTTTATGAATTCTGAAGTCTAATACATAAAATGCCAACTTCACAAAGAGATTGCAAACACTATGTTTATTAAGGAGGTCTTAACATGACCATTGCAACGTCACTGATGAATACAGGAGCTCAAGACTGATGCATGTTATAACATACTGGTCATATGCATAACTTACTTCCTTCTCCTTGCACTACTCTTTTCTTACCTTCTCACATATTTCTATCACTCTAACATGACTGTTTACTCAATCTCACACTTCCACATTTTACACTTACAAAGAAACATCCAAATCTAATGGCTGGTTGATTGTGTAAAGCCATTAAGGCACATATATTTGATAAGCTATGTTAAACTAGACTATAAATCCAAAAAAGATCTATCTAAACAATCTAAATAATTCCATCCTTTCTTGATTTCCAGTCCAGAATTGCAGAAAGTAGTGCATAATTTGGTAGAAGGTTCTTATGAGGTAACGGTAGGTTTGTCATAGGTGATATATCGTTCTCCTTTAGCCATGTTTCTATCGCCTTCCTGTCGTAAGTATACCCATCAGCTGCCACACAAGGTTCCTCCATTACATCCTGTGACAAAAGAACCTATCGCAAATTAGAAATGAAGATGAAAAACTTAGTAGAACATAACAAATGAATCTTTGGTACTACGTGTGACACATATTATCACATTGACAAAGTTACAGGAAGTAAAGAAGGCACACCTTGAGTAAAGGGCACAAGTAGTAGGTAGGGGGAGGAGGCAGGGTAATGGAGGCAGAATCTCGAGCCTTATCAGCAAACACTTTCAATCTCTCCAACGCAGGGAGAATTTCGTCTTTCAAATCGGGCCTGTCTCTTCGACAGATCTCTGTGCATTTAAGTGCTAGCGCTGCTAGTTTCTTTGTCTCTTCTAATGGCCATTCACCAGCCTTTGAATCTAGTACCTTAGTTAGACTATCCTTATCGATTGCTGTTTCAACAATGTGGGGAAGTCCCATTGCTGCTTTTGCTGTTAACAACTGCAAGAGAACCATCCCAAATGCATAAACGTCAGATTTTGGAGAGATCATTCCAGTCCTTTGGTACTCGGGGTCGATGTAGCAAAGTGTTCCCACAGGACCTGTATCTCTGTAAATGGTGGATAATGCAGCGTCTGAATTTATCATGGTTGACAGGCCAACATCGCCAATTTTACTAACAAAATTACGATCAAGCAATATGTTAGCTGGCTTTAGATCACGGTGGATAATTGGATCTGGCTTGGAGTTGTGAAGAAAGGCGAGCGCAGAGGCCACTTCCCATGCAATTCGATATCTATCATACCATGGAATTGGAGGTGTATCATGTTTCCTGAACAGCCTCTCCTCTAAGCTACCATTTTCCATGAACTCATACACTAAGCAACCACGATCAGGGCACACGCCAAGAAGGATTAACAAGTGCTGATGACGAATTTTGCTCAATATTTTCAGCTGAAAAATACAAAAGAGCAGATTTTAAGAATCCTTAAACAGTGGGGGCTAACTCAATTTAGTCATTCTCTCATTCATTAACTTGCTATACCTCTTGCTGAAACTGCTTCGTCAGGTCAGATCCCTTGGAGTGAAGAACTTTGACAGCGACTGTAGTATGACACAAGCTGCACTTATAAACGGTTCCATATGCGCCCATACCAATTTTAAGATTTTCAGCAAATGAAGAGGTGGAAGATACGATTTCTTCCCAAGTAAATTCCTGGTACTGATGTGCCTGATCTGTCAAGGCATTTTCAAGCTTGTCTTTTTCTTTTGCCTCACGTAAGGCTAATAGTTCTGCTTCTTTTCTTTGTGCAGCCTCTCTTTCAGCACAGTCCTTCACATAATCAGCTTCTCTTTTTGCAGCTTCGTACTCCTCATTCTCTTTTCGTACCAAATGTTTTGCTTCTTCCTCCTTTAAAATAATTTCCTGGAGTTTAATTTCTTCCTCCAACCGGCGTTTTTGAAGCTCATTCATCTGTTTGTGGGCAGGTTTATAATCACAGTACAATATGAATCAGACATAAGTGGATGAACTTTTAAAAGTCGTTGTTTCCTAAACGTACCTTCCTAGAAGCATCAAGTACTTCAGTTTGTGCAACTGCGTACATTCCTTGAGTATGTCTTAGTTCAGTTCTTAGCTTCTCTAGCTCAAAATTGATATCCGCCTGCAGCAAAGAGGGATCATCATTAATTTGGGTGGCAGCTTCTACGTTCTTGCCGCTATGTACAAAACGTTTACCAATCTAATTATGCAGAGGAAGTGACTTGACCAGCTCTGAGCATAAACATGCAAGTGTTTAATCAATGCCAATGAGTAATGAATATAACAAACTGCGGCAGAAAGTACCTCATTTCTCGATGATAAATCTGTTGTAGCCCCTGAGGTGGAAGCTTGATCATCTGCCGTTGTATAAAAGTCTGTTACTAAGCTCCTAAAACTAGAAGCAAGGTTATTCCTTTCACTAAGAAATGATCTCTGGGGACATGAACTGACATCGTCCTCGCTATCTCCAAAATCAAGAGAATAGTTCTTATGGTGGACGGATTCATTTGAGATTGCTCTTCTATGAGGAAAGTTCTGATTAATATTTGAAAGAGCTTGAAATCTTTGCATTGGCAGTGAAGGAGAACGGAATTGACTGTACGAAGAACTTGAGTCCAGGTCTGACTTTTCTGAAAATCAGAACACAGACAAATTGTTCAGTTCAGTACTTGAAGTCTCTCTAGAAAATGGAATTCATTGTTGGAAAATAACTAAATATGGAAACAGTAACTAGAACATTAAATCAACTAACATTTAATTTTTATTTTTTTTAAAAGATGGACTTTGAATCTGGAAAACGATTTTGAGGCACGCTATGAAAGGCGTTGTCTTTATAGTAGACTTCCATCGCTAACTTGACGCAAATAGCAAAGCCTAAGATGCATTGAACTACTCAAGAATCTTGTAATGCGCGCTCAAACAGAAGATACAAGATTTTTAAATCTCTCAAGTACTTTTGAAGGAAGAAATGGAGCATCCAAACCCTGACAGTATTAACCAACATCTTCCCCATCTAATTGAAGGTGCTCCTGAAGCAAAAGGGAGCAAGAAATGGAGCTAATGAACTAGATAAAATAAATGCAAAGAATTAATTTAAACCTGTTAGTAAACTGGAAGAGTGGCCTGTTGAACTGCTGATTGAGCAGCTAGTGTTGCTATCTTCAGTCCAATTGCTTCCATTTATCTCTGAATTAGAAGGACGTATAGATAACAACTTTCCTCTTGAAACAGCATAGATGGTACAAAAGCTTGGAATACTATCTGAGATTCTTGAGGATAAGCTTTGTCCCCTACACATCAGATAAAGAGTTTAGACTTACTGCAGGAAATGGCATTGATGCTAGAAAGTACCCTCTCCCAAGGAGCCAAGCCAGTGAAACAGGTGAAGGAAAAAAACCTCGACGAAGTAGAGATTTCCAAAAATTGATTAAGAACTTCACCTATATCAATTTCAATCCACTAAACTATTTACTGAACAAGAGAAAAAAGCATCCCCTTATCCCCATAGTTGTCAAAGTTTGTGTTTACATCCCATTTATAACCGTCTCATTTCCCTTCAAAAAGCCATGCAAAACGACCTAAGCACCATTCCTCCTGAGTATAGGAAAACCTATGCCTTAAATTACTTGTAACTTCTTGTTGCTTCTTCAATCTAGCTCGGGGCATGAACAACTGAAGCTTCTTTTTACTTTCATACGAACGCGTCTAGTAAAATTATGTGAATAGCTTTATGATATCATACTTTACCTGGTTATAGTTGAATCTGGATAATATGGACTTCTCGCAATGTTCTTTTGTTCTTACATGGTCCTAATTAACTATTTCAATTGTCTAGAATTTTTTCCACATGCGAAGAAGGGTACTTGGGGCATTTTGCATGAGATTTGCATAAAAGTGAAACAACTATATATGATTTAAGGCAGGAGATAAAATGCCAGGTTTATTTCAGAGATGATATCTCACAGCTAATTAGAAGAGAACCAATGTTAATGCCCCTTATTTCACTATCGATGTTTCTCCTGATATTACAAGTCAATGAGCACAAGGATCTTATGAAACTGTCACGTATGAGTAACAAATAAAGTTTTTCATCCATATTGGTGCCATCCCTCTCTGCTGCATTTTATCTTCTAAAATACTTTCGGACTGTTGCATTTCGTATATGTCACTACTTAGCTCTGTTACAAACATCCTACAACTTTACTATTCACAATTGTGATTGGTAATGAGGAATACATAATTTAAGTTAAGGCAAACATATACCTTAAAAATAACTAAAATAAAATAAAGAGATTGCCATCTGGACTGTCATCAATGATCAATGTGCAGTAGCTCATAAGTGAAATTTGAAACGGCATAAATCTTGTATTACCTAGAAAAGATGCTACGAGATGAAGCACCTATGACAAGCTTGGTGATGTTAAGCTTGGAGACTTCCTCCGCTATTGCTCTCGAGATATCATCTGATTCGAGTTGTAAAACTTCTACTAGGACCTGCATTGTAAATGATCAGCGATTCAACCTTAGGAGATTTTCCAATTTTCTGATGTCTATTTACCTTTCGTTTAGTGCATAACATCTTGTAAGGATGCAGCTTTTCACTTGTTTGCCATTCAACATCCTTTCGGAAAGCAGCCACTACATCATCCCGCACTTGTGAAGTAGGTATAGAGTTTCCCACTGAAGAAATGAGAATTAAAGAATTCATAACCATATCATATCATATACCGAAAAGTTCTTGTTTACAGGTTTTTGAATTAATGTGACATACTATATGAAAAAGAGGAAGGTGTTCTTGGAGAAGGATTGAAAGCATATGGCTCATATTGCCACAAAGTCAGAGTGCGTGTAGACTAGAAAGGTTACATGGACGGCTCCATCAAGAAAAGGCCTAAAGACCCCAACCATCCAAAAAGAGAAAGTACAGCATATTCTCATTGTTCCAGGATTCAGAAGAACAAGTACAAAAGGATGCAACCGGCGATTTTGTTCCTATTCTTTCTTCCTTTTTCCTTTCGGTTAGGGCGGAGGTTCGTCTGGATTACAAAAACTGAAGTGATCTTCCTTCTCTAAACCACAGCTTCAGATATTTAAAGAACATAACACCTCAGTTGCAAGATCAACTGTCATCACAGACAAGCACTAGACCTAAAAGAATGTGAATCAACTATCATTATAGACAGAGAATCTAAAGCACTGGACTTAAAAGAATGTTATATACTCTGGCCTAACTACCATTCTAAGAGCTGATCAATTTCCTCAAGTCTATATTCATCTTAACAAAGATTAAACAAGAATTACTATCCTATGGAAGTCCAACTGCAATGATAAATTGCTAGAAAAAGGCATATGCTAACGAGTTGTCGTACACCAGAAAGCTTTGGATATATCAATATTTGAAACAAAACATAGAATAGGAACAACTTACTGGGAGTTGGCACACCTGTTATGCGCGGCCGGACATGTAACAGCTTGAAGCAAACCTTTCCTTCAGGAACAAATTTGTCCAATGCCCAGCTCACTACATATTTGCTTTTTCTCTTATCATTAATAGCTACTGCAATTGTTGAAGAGTTTAATGGATTCAAAGCACTTAGGCCTTCCACTTTAGTTACTACTCCACCTTTTTCTTCCATCACTCTTATAGTCAAGGCTCTATCACACAAAGAGAAACTGTTTAGCTCATAGATATGTTTTCTACCAATTTGATACCATGAAAAATCCTAATTATTAGTACTTTTTTCACCCCCAACAAAACATATAAAAAAATCTGTTAACCTTTACAATCAAGATAAATTCTGGCAAAGATAAATTAACAAGAAAAACACATCACATCAAACAATTCCATGACTGTTAAACAAATCTTTAAAATTATCTCTGAATATCATTTGAGGTCATCATGTGCTAACTCAATTCCGACATAAACATTTCTTGAAAATGCCTAGGAAATTTTTATAAAGAAAACCAAAAAGGCCAAAAATTGAGAAACTTTGAGAGAAAAGTCAAGAGTAGAATTCCTACCAATTCTTGGAAACTTCAGAGGCAGAAATCCTTAAAACCCATGTGAAGAAGAATAGAGACATAAGAAAAGGACAATAGGAACATAGTTTTTGTATCTGAAAGGAACCTCCTTAAACTATGAAAATGAAGGATATTTGGTTTTAACATTAAATACTACTCTAGTAGTAATATAATGTATGAAAATTTCGCAGAAGGCATGAAGATGACATAAGATGACCCACTACCCAAGCATGACTCAGAACTGACTTGTTGATATTCTGATTTCTGACTAAAACCCATGCCGTAAATCCATTTGCTTGTATCAGATAATACATCTTTGTATAATGACTTTTCAGTTCACTCAATTGTAGTTGTAGATTAATCCAATTATTGTTTCCAACTTTTTCATTATTAGATAGTAAAGGAATTATTTGGCATATTCTTCTGCCTCTCTTCTGCTCTTTCTTGTCCACAAACAAAGTATGTAGTCTTCTTGGCTTCTTTCAACCAGATTTTAGGTAGATATGATACTAGTAATTTTCCAAAACTAACTTTTTTACATTAAATGTCCACATCATTTTGGTTTATTTATGAAAGGATTTAAATTAGTATTCGCTCCAAACATTTACCGGGGCTTTTGCATCCGTATCCATTTTTTGTGTCACGTTTTAACTTATACTTGCTTTGTAAAAAAAATTGCATCCGTACCCGCTTTTGCGCATAACTTCAGCGTGCGGGGCTGAAGTAGCAAAGGCAATCACGCAAAACTTCAGCATTCTAGTAGACGGGCCTGAAGTAGCTTGCGAACTTCAGATCTAGAGCTGAAGTTGTTGTCTTGTAACTGGGGAACTTCAGCATACGGGGCTGAAGTTTCCCAGTTATAAAGACAAAAATTTTAGCATAGTGGGCTGAAGTTCCCCAGTTTACAAAGATATTTGTAACTGAGAAAGTTTTGTCTTTGTAACTGGGGAACTTCAGCCCCGTATGCTGAAGTTTTGTTTTATAACTGGTGAACTTCAACTCAGCGAGGGAAAAGGAGTTGAAGTTATTTAAAAAGTAGGTATAAGTTAAAAAATTTTAAAAAAACGAGTATAGGTTAAATGTGAGCGACTAAATAGAGTGCCCGTGCAATTTTTACACATTCACTGCATTACCAAACTTAACGTGTTATTACCATCTTCTGCAAGTTAGTTTGGTAGTTGTTGACCTTCTTTGTCATTGCCACGAATCATCATATCATATGATATCCCATTTTCCTACTTCTTTAATTCTTACGCAAACATAACAATATAACGTTGAAAATTGGTGCTTTTGGTCCCTCTTAATTTACCAAAAATATATCGTGCAGTATGTTCTTAGAATAAATTCGCTTAACTACTCAGTTAAAAGATTCTTCATGTATATTTGATCAATCCCAAAAATCATAATATTATAACAAAAAGAATTCTCCGTATAGTTTATTCTTTAAACTATATAATGATCAGGACGTGACCAGAGCCACGTTATATGCCTTGGAGCAATGAGGTGCTCATGATATGCATATCTACCTATTCAAATATTGGTCAAACAAATAATTTTTTCTTTTTCCAAGAGCTTTAATACAGAGGATATCTTGTGTTTCATCCTTGCATATTTTCTTCTCATTTTTTTAGTTCTTTTTTCTTTTCAGTGATTGGGTGAGACATAGTTTCTTGTCAAATCAGAGTGAGATAACTCACATTGTCTAGAACAGGCAGGTCAGATCGGATGTGAGTGTGTCGAAAACGATAAATGCAAAACAGATAAAGTATTACATCCAACTCATATTTAATACGGATAAAAAATGGGTTAACCGGCGGAAAATATAGATATTCATATTATCCATGGCTTCTAAAATATGATCACTTTTTGGGAGATTTCTAGTCTCCCAAACTTGAGAAGCCCTCACTCAATTTGAGGCTTTACAAACATAAAGTTAAACTCATTAGTTATACATTGATTATCCATTTTCTAAGTAAATAATATGATTCTTATCCATATCTAACCTGTTTTTAAAAAGCTCATTATCCAATTTATCTTTTAATAGATAATATGGATGGATAACTATTTTTTTTAAATCCATTTTGCCATCACTATCTAGAACATATCAATGAGTAAAATTTCAGTAGTTCATTCTCATTTTAGTATAAGTAGTATCTCAAAATTGTTTTTTGTGTTTAGGATGTCAAATATTTTAAATTAACCATATATATTCATATACAAAATTTCTATCATATACACAATTTCTATCAAAACTCACAAGGTCCGATAACTCTTCACTACAACACATAGATTCGTCTCTGGTTGAATGTTCTAGGGGAAGCAAAGGATCAATGAGTCAATGCAAGGGGGACTAATTGATAGATGAGGAGGCAAAGTTGAACTTTCAAAACCCTATCATTTAAAAGCAACACATGATTATCTTTTTGTTTCTTCTAAAGGACCTGTAACCACACAGTTCATGGTCATGAATCATGATCGGCAAGCGGGGTTTGGTCGAATCCAATAGTTTTTACTCAAATTTTATATTTATATTAAAATATCTAATAAATATGTACAAATTATTAATTGAGAACCCAATAACTTAAAATAATTATAATCTCGAACACATAAGGTTCAAATCCTAATCCCGCCGCGACCGGCAAGTGACCTTTTCTAATAAAGAGAGGAGTGATTAACTGTACTACTTTTCTTTTACTTCAGTTTCAGAGAGTAGTTGTAATTACAAAATTGTTTTTTTTTTTTGTTTTTCTTTTTATAACTATGTAAGGGTAATTTGGAAATTATTGCTTATCCACCTTTACTCCCAGTCGTTAATTATGTTTCCCTTAATTAATTCGACGTTGACTTGTTTGGTACACTTTTGTTTCCTTCCTAAAGACCAAGGAGGGTGGCCTTTTACGCGGTTACCCAAATAAATGTGTACAAATTTATAAATCAACATCAACAATTGTGGTAACCAAACTAGGCACAAGAAGGGACAGATAGCCTTGGCAACTACGTATGTTCGAAAGAGAAACCCTACTTATCTATCAACTTCTTTTGTAGATGGTGTAATTTTATGAACCATCTAGGTTAACAGGGCGGATCTGTCTAAAATATGGGACATGTGAATCTATGGTCTTTTTGTCAAACTAGATATTTTATGTACATATTCTGTAGAATTGGTGTAATATTATCTGTTGGCACCCATGCTTCAAAAAGTTTGAGTGGTGCACTTGTTTCAAAGCTAAGTTATTTACTTTGAAGAACAGGGATCAATTCATACTTAATATTTTGTTTTTTTGGCGATGCATTCATGTTCTCGAAATTCTAAATTCACGTCTAAGTATATATTAGTAATTTGTACTGTCAATTAAGAGGGTTGATATCACTCTTAAGGTTATATGGTTCTTGCTTATTGTAGACAATAAATTGCGTCGAGATAATAAAATCAAGACCGAAAATGTCGCAACAATTGTAGTATTTGATTTCAAATTTTTGAATGTACAATCTATATGAATCCTCTGATTCTTCTTTCCAACAGTAAATAAATTCAAGGGCCTTAGAGATTGATCTTGAATCTATATTTGTTGTCACGAATGATGATCTTGAATTCAACTAGCACGAACTTTGATTTGAACTCGTACTCCTTGAATCCTGACTTTTTCTTCGTTCTTGAGCTTGATCTTGATTTCTTGAACTTGAACTTGATTTCTTGAAGCTTGAAACTTGTAGAGAAATTTGCGGTGTTTGATCCACGAGCTCTCTCTTGCTTCTTGTTATAACTTCTGGTGTCTTTTCTGGGTTATGAAGACCCCTATTTATAGTTGTGGGAGGGAAGAATTGTGATAAGAACAAACTCTTTTCGACCAATCAAATTGAAGTGTGACATGGCCGCATTTGATTGGCCAGAATATGTCACTTGCACATGTGGCGCAGTTTCATTGGCCTTTTAATATGACTTGGCGTGCCTTGTCATTTTGACACGTGGCATGATCCCATTGGCTCTTCTGTTTGACTAGCGCGCTACGTCATTTGACACGTGGCACCAAACTAGGCCTCTAGGAAGATGGCATATTGGCCCTAATGAAATGGGCTCATCATTTGTAGCCCAATGGATTAAGACTTATTTATTTAATCCATATATGTTGGACTTATATAATTAAATCAATTATATTAGCCCGTAGTATTTGTTTGGACCAATATCTCTCGAATTTAAAATATAGTCCGAATTATTTTATGAATACAATTTTAATAAAATTTATATGCCTACAAATGCCCCCTACTTTAAGATTTGTCGGAGTATTTAAACTTTTTACCGACTAAGCTTGAAGTATTTACGGAGCATTGAATTCGGTATTCTGAGTCAAGGAGAAATTGTGCCCCCAATTCATTCTTTGTGATTATAAATATTAGTCATAAAATAAGAATAACGCCCAATTTCATAGGGCATACAATTCTGCACTTGAGCCACCATTGCCAAATATTTTATTATTTCCTTTATTAGCAAAAGAATAAAACAGTAGTGGTTAGGCTTTGAATAAGTTAAGTTCACTTCTTGTATTCTTTGTTAATTTACGTAGAAATCTACTTTGACATCTTTTTCCACTGAAACTTCTACTTCGAGTCGGCTAACTGTCGCCGCCTCCATCAAGCCTAATCCTCGTAGGAGACAATTTGTAGTAATATACCACATCGATAATAACTTCCTAAAGCCCTTTTCCAAAAATCTATATAAACCGTGAGCTGATAATTCTTTGAGCATCAATTACAACATCTGCAAGCTGCATTGATTCTACTTTTGACGACTTGGGGCATTGGCACGAAGGTAATTTCTTTTTCTTTTTTTGTACTTTTTTATTTGTTTTATTCTGCTATCTCTTTTTTTTTCTTTTTAGAAGTGCTTCATCAAACTTCGAAGTACTTTAAAAGTTCGAGACGAATAACTTTAAAAGTTCGCGATGAAGACCTTTAAACTTTGTGGCGAATACCTATAAAAGTTCGCGCAATGATCATTAAAATTTCGTGGTGAAGACTTTACACCATCTGAAATTAAGACTTCGTTTTATTTGAAAACTTGACTTTCTTTATCTCTGGCAAAGACCATTAACTGTCCCAGTCAGAGATTTATTTTGTCTGAAGCGAAGGCCATTACACCGTCTGAGCTAAAGACTTCATTTTATTTGACGCGAAAACCATTACACCGTCTAAGCTAATGACTCCATCTTGTTTGAAGATTTAATTTCATTTTATCTGAGGCATAGACCATTACACCGTCTGGGCCAAAGATTTATTTTGTCTTAAGCGAAGACCATTACACCGTCTGAGCTAAAGACTTCATTTCATTTGACGCGAAGACCATTACACCGTCTAAGCTAATGACTTCATCTTGCTTGAATCTTTAACTTCATTTTATCTGAGGCATAGACCATTACACCGTCTGGGCCAAAGATTTATTTTGTCTTAAGCGAAGACCATTACACCGTCTGAGCTAAAGACTTCATTTTATTTGACGGAAAAACCATTACACCGTCCCAGATAATGACTTCATCTTGTTTGAATCTTCATTTTATCTGAGGCGTAGACCATTACACTGTCTGGGCCAACGATTTATTTTGTCTTAAACACTTTGAGAATCATCCCAGGTATTATTTTGAATCTAGCTTTAAATTCTGTCACGTCGACGATTTCAGATTTGCACGACTTCACCAAAATATTTGTATCTTGATGTAGGAATGTCGAAATCACAAACCGTTTAATTTCATGAAAACTAGACTTCAAAATCTAAGACATATCCGAAATTCGAAATCGAACACGTTGAGAATTGTCCCAGATATTATTTTGAAGCTAACTTCAAATTATGTCACGTCGACGATTTCAGATTTGCATAGCTTTACCAAAATATTTGTATCTTGATGTAGGAATTTCAAAATCACGAACCGTTTTGGAAACTTAACTTCCAAATATATAACATATCCAAAATGAAAAACTTAATGCCGTAAGGATAATTTCAGATAATATTTCGAAGTCAACTTTGGTTCCTGATATGTCGACAGTTTCAAATTAGCGTGACTTCACCAAAATCTTTGTATCTTGGTGTGGAAGCCTTGAGATTGTAAGACCTTTTTAATTGTCAAAAATTAAAATTCAAGAGCTTCATTCTCACCAAACATCTTGGGTCCAGGTCTCTCTGAATTTGAAATGTCATGAAGGTAGACCATAACAACTTGAAGGTGTGGCAAACGTGAAGGCATCACGGATCCCCAAACTTCAATGCAAATACTTGGCATCCCCCTTAAAAGATATTAATCATTTCATTGTAGACACCAATTTAGTATAGCGGCTTGCCCCATTTAAATCAAATGGGATCCAAAGTTTAACAGAAGCATGGTGTCCCAGCTCGATTTTCAAATACTGATTAAATAAATTACATTCCATCGTACTTCATTCGGACAACGATTGAGAGATTATGTATCTTTTGAATTTATGTGATTGAACTCAGAAAGAAACTCTAAGCTGCCTACGTACCTCGGTGAAGAGGTTCAAGTCATACCGTAGTTCAGAATGGGTAGAATTTTTTTTATTTTTTTATTTTTTTTATTTTTTATGTCCTAACTTTTGCGTAGGCCACCTCTTTCGAGGTTTCAACCTAGCGGACCCCTTTTTTATTTTCTTTATTTTTTATTTTTTATTTTTTGGGCCGTACATAGTTTAGACTCATTCGGGTCAGGAGTAACATGCAGTTTATGCTCATGCATTAAGGAGCGTTGCAACTTCAAGGATAATACTTCTTCAAAAACTTGCCATTGATAGGGTCGATTCTCATGCCATCTGCATCAACCAGCTTGTAAGCCCCACTTGAATAAGCTTCTTGCACGACATATGGCCCATCCCATTTTGAAGTGAACTTTCCTACAGGTTTATGGGAAGTGATAATGGGTCTTCTTATGGCAAGGACTTGATCTCCTACTTGAAAGGATCTCGGGCGAACTCTTTTATTGAAGGCACAAGATAATCGAGTTTGATAGCATTCAAGAATTTGTTGGGCCTCCAACCTCTTCTCGTCAAGAGCCCCTAACTCTGCTAATCGAAGTCGAGCATTTTCTTCATCAGTGATCCCTTCTTGAATAGCCAGTCATAATGAAGGTATTTGACGCTCAAGTGGCAAGACGGCTTCGACTCCATAAACGAGTGAATGCAGAGTTGCTTGTGTTGGCGTGCGGTGAGTCGTCCTATATGCCCATAGAGCTTCTTCCATATGGTCATTCCAATCTCGTTTGGATTTGGAGACGACTTTCTTCATCTAGGTCATTGGCGGCAGCGTTGTACATCGAAGAGTTACGTTGCTTGAAGCCAAAGAGATCACAAATCTTGTTCATCAACCTATTGTCTAATGGCTTTCCATTATCCGCTATTATGTAATGAGGAACGCCAAATCAATAGATTATGTTTACTCGGATGAAACTTGCAACATTTTCCTTCTTTACCTCCTTAAGCAATAACTTCAGCCCATTTGAGAAGTAGTCAGTTGCAGCCAACATATATAAGGACCCACCAAAAGACTTCGGCAGTGGTCCACAACATCCAATCCCCAAGCGTCAAACGGCCAGGATGCAACAGTCGGGTGCAACACTTCAGGAGGCTACTGAATAAAATTCGCATGGAATTGACAAGCCTTACATCTTCGAGCATAGTCCAAGCAGTCTTTTACCATCGTTGGCCAATAATATCCCATCTTTTTTATATAGAAGTGGAGCTTTGGTCCAGACTGGTGCGACCCACATACCCCAGAATGTGCCTCTTGCAAATCTTGGAGTGCTTCTTCTTCTAGCATCGCAAGAGTACTCCCTCAAATGAACTTCTGTATAGAGTGTCTTTGTAGTAAAGGAAGCGAGGTGCACGACAACGGATTTCATTCCTTCTCCTCGAATTTTCTGGAAGTATCCCATATCACAAGTAGTCGATAATAGGTTGTCGCCATTCTTCTTTCTCAACTTCAGAAACCGAGACAAGATGCTTGAGTTTATTTTCTTCACCTTCAACCTCATTTAGTGGCGGTACTACCCATTTTTGGTAGACAGTAACTTGCGCTTGATCAGGCAGGGTTAACGATGAAGCTAAGGCAGCTAAAGCATCAACCTTCTTATTTTCTTCCTTGGCACATACTAAATAGTCACATCATCGAGCGACCCCATTAACTTTTTAGCGTAATCATGATATGGGCGTAGTTCAGGCTTCTTAACCTCGTAACTACCCAAAAGATGATTGATCACTAACTAGGAGTCACCAAAGACTTGCAACTGCAATTACTTCATATCAACGACCAGTTCAAGCCCAACTATTAATGCTTGATACTCAGCAACATTGTTGAAACAGAGTTGTGTCAAGGTGAAGGAGTAGAGCAAGACTTCACCTTGGAAGTGACAAATACTACGCCAGCACCAGCTCCCCGCGATGCGCAGCACCATCAAAGTACATCTTCCATGGAGGTTGAACTTCAACGACCATTGCGTCCTTGTCAGGTAGTTCGTTAGTTAGCTCCCAGTCATCAGGTATCGGATGATCTGTCAAGAAGTCTACCAATGCTTGTCCTTTTACAGCCTTTTGAGGGATGTGCAAGATCTCGAATTGTTGAAATTGGAGATACCATCTCGCTAGTCTATCATTAAGAATAGGTTTTGACATCACGCACTTGATGGGATTTGCTTTGGAAACAAGACGTACAACATGAGCTTGAAAGTAGTGCTTCAACTTTTTAATTGAGAAGACTAGCGCCAAACACAGCTTTTCAATAGGCGAATAATTTAGCTCATTTGGTGTCATCATCCTGCTCAAGTAGTAAAGGGAGTTTTCTTTCCCCTCACCATTTTCTTGGGCCAACAATACTCCAACAGACCTTTCTTGCGCTGCAATGTATAGTATCAATGGCTTTCCAGGTATATGAGCTGCTAAAACTGGAGGCTTCATCAAGTAGGATTTGATACTTTCGAAAGCGTTGCTAGAAGCTTGGTCCCACTTGAAAGGAATGCCTTTCTTCATGAGGCGACTAATTGTTTGGCACCTTCCAGCTAGGTTCGAGATGAATCTCCTAAGGTATACTAGCTTTCCTTGCAGACTTTTCAATTCATGAATATCCCGAGGCTCGGGCATTTTCAAATTAGCATCCACTTTGGCTTGATCAATTTCGATCCCTCGATGTCGGACAATGAAACCAAGGAACTTTCCAGAAGTAACTCCAAAGGTACATTTCAATGGGTTCATCCTAAGTTGGTACCTCCAGAGCAAGTCAAATACCATTCTCAAGTCTTTCAAGTTCTCGCCCTTCTTTCTTGATTTTACCACCAAGTCGTCAACATAGCATTCGACATTCTTGTGGAGAAGATGGTCGAAAATATTCTGCATAGCCCTTTGGTACGTAGCACCAGCGTTCTTCAAGCCAAAAGGCATCACCTTGTAGCAATAAATACCCTTGAGGGTGCGGAATGCAGTAAGCTCTTCATCTTTTGGTGCCATGCAGATTTTGTTATAGCCCGACGAACCGTCCATGAAAGAAATATCTTCGTAACCAGTAGTAGCATCGATCATCGGAAGCGGGAATTCATCTTTGGGACACGCATTGTTGAGATCCCTAAAGTCAACACATACTCGAATCTGGCCATTCTTCTTCCTTACAGGGACAATACTTGAAACCCATGTTGGGTGTTTAACCTCCCGAATAAATCCCGCTTCAATGAGTTTGTTAACTTCGGTTTCAATCAGGGGATCCAAGTCTGGCCTAAAGCGCCTTTGAGCTTGCTTAACAGGACGAGCGTCATTCTTGACCGCAAGGTGATGAACTGCCACTTTATGGTCCAAGCCAGACATTTTTTTGTAACTCCAAGCAAAGACATCCCTAAGCTCCTTGAGTAACTCAATATAGGTGCTTTCTTTATCAACTTCTAGTAAAACACTTAGGTAGGTGGGTCTTTGTTCTTCATCGGTGCCAAGGTTAACTTCTTTTAAAGCATCAACAGTTGCTTTCACCCCTTCTTCAAGTTCCGGGGGAGCATCTTTCGCATCTTTATCTTCTTGGGAGTCCCCATTGTCGAAGGATATGTGATAACATGGTGAAATATCCTCCAATTCTCCATTATCCTCCATTCAAGTAGAACTTTGCATCGGCGAAATACGACTCTGCCTCGGTGAATGGCTCATCATCAGCAACTATCTTCTTCTCGACTTCAACCTCGTAGTATTTTAAAAATTGATGGTAGGTAGATGGAACTACTTTATTCTCGTGTATACAAGGACTTCCAAGCAAAACATTGTATGAAGTCTTCGCATCGATCACATACAGCCATGCACTTGATTGCATATCTTCAATAGTGATTCCCAGCCTGATCGCGCCTATGGCTCTTTGACCCCCTTGGTTGAATCCTTGGATCATCATATCACTTTCTGAGAGTTCATTCATGGGAATACCAAGTTCTTTCATAGTGCGAATTGGCAAAATGTTCACTAGGATCCTCCATCAACGAAAATTCGATTTACCCTTTCATCACGCATATAGCCAACTAGGTATAATGGGCGGTTATGAGGAGTGTCACCTAGCATAAGGTCGTCATTTGTGAACGTGACTTTTTCCTCACAAGCATTAACTTCTTGAGGAGTGAACTCGATAAGCTTTTTCGAACACGGCGCCAACGGTAGGTCATCCCTCTTTTCTTTCCCTTCATCAGTATGGCAACAAGAGGCATCAATACTCCCATGGGAAATCTTCGTGCGAAACCAACTTGGTAAAAACTCCTCCAAGGTCACCGGATGTCGTGGCTTTTGAGGGTGATGCACCTTTACTTTTTCTTTCTTTTCATGCTTAACTGGATTCCATCTCCTAGGACTTTTCACCATTATTTTCCTTGTTGGTTGTTCCATTGATACTTTTCGTGGGCTCCTTTTGTGGTGCCTACGACGAGTCACCAACGTCCAACCTTCATCATCCTCAAGTTGACCGTCTTCAACTTTGTATTTCTCCAGTAATTCTTCATCTTTACTTTCTTTAAAACTACATAATTCGTCTGGATTGAATGAGCCAAATGTGATAGAGACTTGGTTTGCACTTCCTTTCTCATCTTCAAGCACAATTTTCTTTTCACGAGTCAAGTCCATAACTTTTTCCTTGAAGACAAAGCACTTCTCCAGAGGGTGGCTCACAAGTCGATAATATTTGCAGTAATTTGGGTCATCAATTTTCCCAGCTTCATTTGGTCGCTTCATCTCCGGAAGCTCAATGAGATTTAACTCGAGGAATTCTTCAAAAATAACTGGCACATCAGAATCCTGAAATGGGTACTCTTTCTCTTGCATTTCTTTTAGAGTTAACTTTCCACTTGGCTTATCTGGAAACGAAGTGGATTTCATACTCTTCTTTTTCCTCACCTTCGTCGTGAACTTCATAGGTGATGTGTTGACATTCATAGCTTCTTTGTTTTCAGATATTGGTATAAACTTGCTCCATTTTCTGACTTCTTGCTTGTCGTTCCCTTTGTGAGGTTCATAGATGGGCAGCCTTTCATTTCCAGCAGAGGCCATGCTCAATTCCATGTCATGGGCACGAGTTGCAAGTTCTTCAAATGTGCTAGGCTTGATACCTTGCAAGATGTAGCGCAATACTCAATGTATGCCTTGGATGCACATCTCTATGCCAGAAGCTTCACTAAGCTTGTCTTTACAATTGAGGATTTCATTCCTCCAACGAATGATAAAGTCGATAACTGGTTCACTCTTCCGTTGACGACTACTTGTGAGTTCTATAATATTCACAGTACGTCTCGTGCTATAAAAACGATTGAGGAATTCTTGCTCTAGTTGATCCCAGCTATCAACAGATCTAGCCTCGAGGTCCGTGTACCAATCAAAAGCATTTCCTTTTAATGAGCGGACAAACTGTTTGACGAGGTAATCTCCATAAGTCCCAACATTGTTGCATGTCTCAACAAAGTGCGCCACATTTTGCTTTGGATTGCCTGTGCCATCAAACTGTTGAAATTTAGGAGGTTGATAGCCAGCAGGCATCTTCAACATATCGATCCTTGAAGTGTACGGCTTTGCGTAGATAAAGGAGGACTTGGAAGCAACTTCATATTTGTTTCTTATAGTCCCTTCAATAAACTCCTTTAGTTGATTGATTAGAATCATCCCTTCTGAAGAGACTGGAATTTCCTTAGTGGATGCAACTTGTCGTGGGGGAGCATCAATCTCTTGAACTTCTAGGAGTTTTCCAGGTGCATGGGTGGATTCTTCTTCCATCAAGATTCCCACCCTATCTGTTAGCTTATCGATTCTAGCATCTTGATTTTGCATGCACTTGGTCAAGTCAGCGATTACTTCCGTCAAGTTTTCTAGTTGCTCCTCCACAGATGAAGTGTTTGTCACCATGGCTTGCATGATTGTCATGGACGATGGAGAGTAGCATGGATTTTCATACAGATTGATCCTTGATTGGTTCATGCTATATGGTGTAGGTGGGGAGGATCCATCACTTGAAGTGTCATCATCTTCCTTCATAGCATAGTTCTTGGATCCGGAGAGGTCAAGCAGAGCAAGAGTTTTCTTGATCTTTTCAGCAATATCGCCTCCTCCTTCTGGTGCATTTGTAGAAGATCTTGATCCGTTTGAGGATGAAGATCTGAAAACAGGGGTAGATGCGGACGACACTTGGGGTTCTTGTTGTCCTAACGAGTTTGCTTTGCTTCTCGTAACAGGTCCAAAGCTTCCAAAGGTAACTTCGAGTATGTTTTCCATATTAGCATAGAGCCTTGAATTAGCAGCCTTGACGGAAGTTGAACCGGAGTTGATTTTCTTGGAAAGCCATTTCGTTGTTCTTGAACTTTGGTGATTGAGAAGTTGAGATGAGAAGTAGAGATTGTCCCACCGGGCATGCCAGAATTATTAGACAATAAATTGCGTCGAGAAATAAAATCAAGACCGAAAATATCGCAACAAGCGTAGTATTTCATTTCAAATTTTTGAGTGTACAATCTTTATGAATCCTCTGATTCTTCTTTCCAACAGTAAATAAATTCAAGGGCCTTAGAGCTTGATCTTGAATCTATATTTGTTGTCACGAATGATGATCTTGAATCTATATTTGTTGTCACGAATGATGATCTTGAATTCAACTAGCACGAACTTTAATTTGAACTCGTACTCCTTGAATCTTGACTTGTTCTTCGTTCTTGAGCTTGATCTTGATTTATTGAACTTGAACTTACTTTCTTGAAGCTTGAAACTTGTAGAGAAATTTGCGGCGTTTGATCCACGAGCTCTCTCTTTCTTCTTGTTATAACATCTAGTGTCTTTTCTGGGTTATGAAGACCCCTATTTATAGTTGTGGGAGGGAAGAGTTGTGATAAGAACAAACTCTTTTCGACCAATCAAATTGAAGTGTGACATGGCCGCATTTGATTGGCTAGAACATGTCACTTGCACATGTGGCGCAGTTTCATTGGCCTTTTAATGTGACTTGGTGTGCCTTGTCATTTTGACACATGGCATGATCCCATTGGCTCTTCTGTTTGACTAGGCCCGCCACGTCATTTGACACGTGGCACCAAACTGAGCCTCTAGGAAGATGGCATATTGGGCCTAATGAAATGGGCTCATTATTTGTAGCCCAACTAAATGAGCTAGCCTAATGAACTGGCGAACTTCAGCTCTAGAGTTGAAGTTTTTGTTTTTGTAACTAGCGAACTTCAGCTCTAGAGCTAAAGTTTTTGTTTTGTAACTGGCGAACTTCAGCTCTGATAAACATATTTGTGGAAATCATCCCATGAATCGAAGTTCTATAGCAGCACCAACAGCAACAGAAGAAAGAAGAAGAAGAAGAAGAAGAAGAAGAAGAAGGAGGAGGAGGAGGAGGAGGAGGAGGAGGAGGAGAAGGAGGAGGAGAAAGGGGCTGAAGTTATTTAAAAAGTGAGTACGAGTTAAAAAAATTTTAAAAAATAGGTATAGGTTAAATGGGGGCGACCAAATAGGGCGCCTGTGCAATTTTTACGCTTCTCCAAGGTTAGAAGTATTTTTTTTTTAATTTTTTTTTCTTAAATTAAAGTGTTTGGCCAAGTTGTTAGAAGAAAAATGTGCTTTTGAGTAAAAACATAGTAATTTTGGAGAAGCAAAAAAAAAATAGCTTCTCCCTAAAAGTACTTTTGAGAAACATACACTTAGTGACAGTTCTTGAAAATTTGACCAAACACTAATTGCTACTCAAAAGTATTTTTCAAATTAATTAGTCACATTTCTTTCTTACGCAAACATAACAATATAATGTTGAAAATTGGTTCTTCGGAGTCTGGTCCTTCTTTATAGCTTGTTTGAATGGTTGTTATCTATTATGTTACAATGTGTCGTGTTGTTAATATATTTTTTACTTGGTTGGATTGTATCATATTGTAGAACAATTGATATGCTTACAAAAATATCCCTAACTGTTGCAGATATTAGGTTTGTCAACAAATTCATAAAATTACTTTGACAAACTTTCCCTAAATTTATCACCAATTATGCCCTTGTAAAATACCACGTTCTTAAACATGCAACTCTGAATTAATTAAAAAAACAAGATGATGATAATAATAATATAAACAAAAATAATCAGCTTTTAAATTGAAAGGAATAAAGAAAAGGAATGAACCTTTTGTTTACGATGATCATGACTTAAGGATATGTACAAAGTTCTCATCGTATGTTACATGGCATAGATGTAGTTTTTTTTTTCTTTTCAATTTCTGTCAGTTTTCTTGACTTTTAATGTTAATTTATAGGTATTTTGAAGAAAAAGAATACGTGGAGTTCCAATTTGAAGAATTATATCATGGTATAGAAAAAAGTAGCTGCAAATTGAAACTAGAAGATGAGAAATACTTATAATATAGCAATAAAATAGGTGTAGGGGTAGAGTTAAATAAAAAAAGTTAGGGTAAAAGGCAATATAGAATTACTATTAAATACTTAATAAGCAAGGGTATTGTGGAAAAGTAAAATAAGGTAACAATGCGATCATATCAAATCAGTAAATACATAAATGAACCTTTTCATTGTTAAGCAAACGATGTATATGATAATACAATACAATAAATTTTAAGTAACAATCAAAATAAGTATTATATTAAAATAACAATGCAATACACTAATTCTCAGTTAAAAGATTCTTTCATGTATTCTCTGTTGAGGCTGGTAGTTAGAAGTAGTTATACAACTGGCTTACAACTGTTAATGAGTTATCATTAGTGTAAGATTAAGCTAACAAGTTAGTTAGTTAGTTAGTTAGCCATGTATAAATAGGGAGTCCTATTTTCATTTCCTGACTTTGTAGTTCAATATTGATTTAGTGAGAATGTTCCTCTCCTTCTCTCTCTCGCCTCATTTTCTCTTCTGCTCATCTCCATAGCTGGCCTCCGTTAACATGGTACCAGAGCTCTGGTGACGTTACTTGGTTAAGCAATTAGGAGAAGCTTGTTGCGAAGAGAGGTAAGTAGAAAACTCTCACAATTTGAGCTCGCATTCAAATCT
Source organism: Nicotiana knightiana (assembly GCA_005239525.1). Classification (NCBI taxonomy): domain Eukaryota; kingdom Viridiplantae; phylum Streptophyta; class Magnoliopsida; order Solanales; family Solanaceae; genus Nicotiana; species Nicotiana knightiana. The sequence continues at coordinate 25,638 of ML396000.1, read as the reverse complement.
GATGTCTACAACGATAATTCCTCTGTAATTGAATCTTGATTCACTGAAAAACTTCAATCTTAATTGTTGAATTTTGAAGATCTTATAATTGATTACTATAATGACTACCGAAGAAAATACTTCCTTTGTTACAGCTACTCCAACACTACATGATCAGAATGTAGACCTAGTTCATCACAATCACCCTCTCTATATTTATCCGTCTGATACACAAGGTGCAGTTCTCATTTCAATTCAACTACGAGGTTCTGAAAATTATTCATTGTGGAGTATATCTATGAAAATTATATTGCATTGTAAAAACAAATTAGATTTTGTGTTGGGAACTTGTAGAAAACACATGTTTGATCTTATCCTACATGAGCTATGGGATAGGTGTAATGTTATTGTGTTGGCTTGGATGATGAATATTGTGGCCCCAAGTTTACTTAGTTCTGTGATATATGATTCTGATGCTCACAAGGTTTGGGAAGACCTTCGTGAAAGGTTTGATAAGTTCAATGTATCTAGATCCTTCTACTTACACAAGGAAATTGGGAAGCTAACACAAGGTCTATTATCTGTGCCTGAATATTTTTCAAAACTCGGAAAATTATGGGATGAATATGAGGATTTAGTTCCTCCTCCTTCATGTGGTTGTCCAGAATCTAAACAAAATGCAGACCGTTATCAGCTTCGAAAGTTGTATCAATTCCTTACTGGGCTAAATGATACGTTTGACAATGCTAAGGATCAGATTCTCATGACTAGACCAGTACCTAATATAAATCAGGTGTATGTAATGATCATTAATGTGGAAAGTCAGAGAAGAAATAATGCTACTATTGGTGTTGGTGATCCTACAGCTCTACTGAGTAATAGAACAACCCCTACTGGTAGTTACAATCGTGGTTATAAGCCCAGAAACAACATTGGAAGGTCATCTCTTCAATGTGACTACTGTCACCTCAAAGGTCACACTAGAGACAATTGTTATAAACTTCATGGTTACCCCACTTATTAGAGGCAGTAAAGGATGGGGAGGTACTCCTGATTCCAAAGGCGCATATCCAAAACACTGCCAACATAGCATCTGATTCATCTAACCAACAATGAGGTACTGCTAATGTGGTTCCATCATATGCTTCAGCAGCTGATAGCACTTCAACAACAAGTGCCTCTTCAACACCTTTCTTTACTCAGGATCAATCCAATCAGATCATGCAGATGTTGAACAAAGGAAAGCAGGTTGAAACTATGGCTAATTCTGCAACAATGAATAATACAGGTACCATAACAGCTCACATGTCTCATCTAGTGAGCAATAATTGGATTATAGATACAGGTGCTACCAATCATATGGCTCACAATCTGAATCTACTGAGCAATATTAGAAAATTATCAGACATTGACCAAAGCTCAGTTCAACTTCCTAATGGTGAAAAGGTTATTATCACTCACACTGGTGACCTATCATTGTTTAAGGACAAATCAGTACATCATGTGCCCTAAATTTCATATTTCAAGTTTAATCTGATGTCAGTGTCTAAAATCACAAAAGAGCTAAGATGTCTAGTAGCTTTCCTTCCTAACTTCTGCATATTTTAGGAGCTCTTCACTGGAAAGGTGATGGGGATTGGTAAGGAGGAGCATGGTCTCTATATTCTGAAGCACAAAGAACAAGATGTTCCCAAGAAACTGTCATATCCTAGGCCAATTCATTCCATTCCTCTTGTAAATACCACTACTAGTGAGTCCAAAATAAATAATGCTAGTACTGAAAATAGGAATTCAACTGAGTATCTAGATGAGACTATCATGTGGCATAAGAGGTTAGGTCATGCATCATTATGAGTTATAAAGAAGATAGAAAGTCTGTCCAATGTTCAGTTGAATGAGCATTTCTGTACAGTTTGTCCTATTGCTATGCAAACAAGTATTCCTTTTTCTTCTAGTAATGCATGTTCTAATAGCGCATTTGATCTTGTACATGCTGATGTTTGGGGTCCATACAGAGTGCCTACTCATAATGATAGGAGGTATTTTATGAATTTGGTGGATGACTACTCAAGGTTTATCTGGATTTTCTTAATGAATGATAAGGCAGAATCTATTGTGATCTTGAGAAATTTTTTGTTATCAGTCAAAAATCAGTTTCACAGTAATATTAAGTGTCAAAGATCAGAAAATGGTACTAAATTCTTTAACAAACAAGTTACAGGGTTGCTACAAGAACATGCGTAGTTTATCAAAGTTCGTGTCTATACTCCTCAATAAAATGGCAAAGTTGAAAGAAGACATAAATCTATTCTTGATATGGCTAGAGCCTTAAGATTTCAGGCTTGTGTTCCCCTAAAATTTTGTAGAGAATGTGTTACTACTATTGTGTACATTCTGAATAGGTTGCCTACTACTGTGTTGAAGGGTTCATCTCCTTTTGAAAAACTGTTTCACAAGTTTTTCTCTACAACATCTCAGATTCTTTGACAGTCTGTGTTATGCAACTAATTTGAAGAAAATAAATAAGTTTTGTCCGAGAGTTATTCCTGCTATCCATCTAGGCTATTCCTTTGTCCAGAAGGGTTATATTCTATATGATTTGAGTTCTTAAATCTTCTTTGTTAGCAGAGACATTGTGTTCAGAGAAGATATTTTTCCATTCAAACATCTACATACAATCCCATCTCCTTTGTTTCCAGTTCTAGAATTCAGAGATGCTGAGTGTCCTGCTCTGCATACTCCTGATTATCCTAGTTCTGATCTATATGCTACTCCATGTACTTCCATCCTTTACTTGAGTGATCAACATATTCCATTCTTCTCCTCTTCTTCTCCTCCCACTGATCATTCTTCCTCTTCTTCTTTTCCTTCGCTTGCTAATCCTGGTTTAAGGAGATATTCCAGGGTGACTAGACTTCCTATATGGATGGAAGACTATATTGTGCTGAATCGGCCTTCTTCTTGTGCTCACCCTATCTCAGTGTGTAACCTATAATTATCTCTCCCCTACCTACAGGGCATCCCTTGCAACTTATTCAGCCATTATTGAGCCAAGGTCTTATGATGAGGCCAAGGCACATCCCAAGTGGATTGAGGCTATGAAAGCAGAGATTTCAGCCTTAGAAGCAAATCAGACTTGGACCATTGTTGATCTTCCTCAAGTGAAGACTCCTATTAGGTGTAAGTGGGTCTTTAAAGTGAAATACCAGTCTACTGGTGAAGTGGAGAAGTATAAGGCTCGACTAGTTGCTAAAGGATATAGTCAACAAGAAAGTTTGGATTATAAGGAGACATTCTCTCCTGTAGCTAAGATGGTGACTGTTAGATCTGTGGTGGCTTTGGCTGCAGCATATGGATGGTATATCTTTCAAATGGATGTACACAATTCTTTTCTTCAAGGTGATCTCACTGAAGAGGTGTACATGCACATCCCAGATGGCTTTGCCAGCTAGGGGAGTTACAACACCATCAAAAGGTTTGCAAGCTTCATAAGTCACTGTATGGGCTTAAGCAAGCTCCCAGACACTGGAACTTCAAGCTTACTAGTGCACTAACTGACATGGGCTTTGTTCAATCACACTATGACTACTCCCTGTTCACACACAAGGTAGGTTGTGACCTTATAATAGTATTGGTGTATGAGGATGATCTGCTGGTGATTGGGACTAGCCTAACACTCATTCAACAAGTGAGGAAAGATATACAAGCTAGATTTAAGATGAAGGATATGGGGGAACTGAAGTATTTTTTTGGTATTGAATTCTTGATATCTAAGAAGGGATTTTGATGAATCAAAGTAAGTACGCACTTGAACTGGTATCTGAAATGGGATTAGCATGCAGTAGAACAACTGCTGCTCCCCTAGAGTTCAATCACAAGCTCTCCTCTGTAGAACTAGACAAGTTTTTGCATACTAATGATAACTCAGTTGACAAAGAACTAGAAGATAGAATCAGCTATCAAAGGCTGATTGGCAGGCTGTTATACCTAACTATGACTAGGCCTGATATTGCCGTTGTAGTTCAGGTACTTAGTCAATACATGCATTCTCCTAAGCATTCTCATATGGATGCATCCATAAGAGTGGTTAGATACATTAAGGGCACTGCAGGCCTTGGCTTGTTTATGCCAGCAGATGGAAGGACAACATTGCCAACATTTTGTGACTCAGGTTGGGGAGCATGTGTAGAAACTAGAAAGACTGTAACAGGCTACTTGGTGAAGTTTGGGCAAGCTTTGGTGTCTTGGAAATCAAAGAAACAAAGTATTATTTCCAGAAGTTTTGCTGAAGCAGAATTCAGGAGCATGGCATCAATTGTAGCTGAGATCACATGGTTAATTAGGTTGTTTAAAGAGCTTGGAGTGAAGGTGAACTTGCATGTGCAGTTGTTTTGCGATAGCAAAACTACAATTCAGATTGCAGCTCACCCCATTTTTCATGAAAGGACAAAACATTTTGACATTGATTGTCATTTTGTGAGAGAAAAAATTCAAGATGGGCAGATACAAACTCAATATATTGGAACCAAGGATCAGTTAGCTGACTTGCTTACAAAAGGCTTATGCAGACCACAACATGATCCTCTGGTAGGCAAGCTGGGAACAAAGAACATATTTCATCCCTCAGCTTGGGGGCGGGATGAGGGGGAGTGTTGAGGCTGGCAGTTAGAAGTAGTTATACAATTGACTTACAACTGTTAATGAGTTGTCATTAGTGTAAGATTAAGTCAACAAGTTGGTTAGTCAGTTAGTTAGCCATGTATATAAATAGGGAGTCACATTTTCGTTTCCCTACTTTGTAGCTCAATATTAATTTAGTGAAAATGTATTTCCTCTCCTTCTCTCTCGCCTCATTTCCTCTTCTGCTCATCTCCATAGCTGACCACCATTAACATACTCATTTCTCTAGCTTTTTCTTTTCTTTTTTTCCTCTTCGGTTGAATGTTCTAGAGGGGACTTGTAAGTAGATGAGAGAAGGCAAAGTTGAACTTTCAAACCATATTTATTTATTTACTTAAATGCAAGTCACGATTCACAAGTGACAACACATGAGTATCTTTTTGTATCTTTTAAAGGACGTGTGACCACACAGTTCATGGTCATGTTTAGCAAATGACCTTTTCTAATAAAGAGAAGAGTAATTACCTTAGTACTATTTCCTTTCTTCAGTTTCAGTATAGTTGTTAAATTACAACATTGTAATTTATTTTTCGTTTTATAACTATTTAAGGGTATTTAATAGGATATTGCCAACCCCAGACATTATTGTTCCTCGACTTTTACTCCCTCTCGGTATGTTTCATGTTTCCTTTTGTTCGACGTTGACTTATTTGGCACAATTTTGTTCCCTTCCTTAAGAAGGTGACATTTTACGTGGTTGCACTAATATGTGTACAAATTTATAAATCATAACATCAACAATTGTTTTTAAACTAGTAGGCACAAGAAGTGAGTGCCTTGGCAACTACGTCCTAAAACTAAAAATAGACAAATTCCCCTATCATTTTCTCCACATTGAGAGCGACTTACCCCACTGTCTTTTTTTTATTTTAGAGTATAGAATATTATGTCAAAATGGCATGGCATAGCCATTTTTAGGTGGTTATAGTAAAAGTCAGTATTTGCAAGTTAATAAAAAGCAACCAATATTTAATGCAGAGATATAATTGTAGGCATATAAATTTTATTGAAATTAAATTCGTAAAATATTTTGGACTATATATTAAATTTAAGATATATTAGTCCAAATAAATAATACGGGTTAATATAATTGAATTAATAAATAAGTCCAACATATATGAATTAAATAAATAAGTCTTAATCCATTGGACTAGTCCATTTATTTGGGCTACAAATGATGAGCCCACTTTATTAGGCCCAATATGCCATCTTCCTAGAGGCCCAATTTGGTGCCACATGTCAAATGACATGGCGCGCCTAGTCAAATAGAAGAGCCAATGGGATCATGCCACGTGTCAAAATGACAAGGCACGCCAAGTCACATTAGAAGGCAAATGAAGTTGCGCCATGTGCAAGTGACATGTTCTGGCCAATCAAATGCGGCCATGTCACACTTCAATTTGATTGGTCGGAAAGAGTTTGTTCTTATCACAACTCTTCCCTCCCACAACTATAAATAGGGGTCTTCATAACCTAGAAAAGATACCAGAAGTTATAACAAGAAGCAAGAGGGAGCTCGTGGATCAAATGCTGCGGATTTCTCTAAAAGCTACAAACATTCAAGTGTTCTAAGGATTAAGATCAAGACGAAGATTCAAGAACAAGCTGCAAGCCCTTGGATTAAAAGTACGTCAAGATCAAGATCAAGCTTCAAGCACTTGGATTAAAATAAAATAAAATTCAAGATTAAGCTCAGAGACTCTTTTATTTACCGTTGAAATGAAGAATCAGAGGATTCATAGAGATTGTAACACTCAAATATTTGAAATAAAATACTACGATTGTTGCGATATTTTTCGGTCTTGATTATATTTTCTCGAACGCAATTTATTGTCTACAAATTCTGGCACGCCCAGTGGGACAATCTCTGCCTCTCCTCTCAACTTTTCAATCACCAAAGTTCAAGAACAACGAAATGGCTTCCTAGAAAATCAACTCCAGTTCAACTTCCACCAAGGCTGCTAATTTCAGGTTCGATGCTGATGTGGAAAACATACTCGAAGTTACCTTTGGAATCTTTGGACCAGTTACGAGGAGCAAAGCAATATCGTTAGGACAACAAGCACCCCAAGTGCCGTCCCCTACCCCTATTTTTGGATCTTCATCCTCAAAAGGATCAAGATCTTCCATAAATGCACCCGAAGGAGGAAGCGAAGTTGCTGAAAAGATCAAGAAAACTCTTGCTCTACTTGACCTCTCCGGATCCAAGCACTCTACTGTGAAGGAATATTATGACGCTTCAAGTGATGGATCCTCCCCACTTACACCACATAGCGTGAGCTAATCAAGGATCAATCTGTGTGAAAATGCATGCTACTCTGCATCGTCCATGACAGTCATGCAAGCCATGGTGACAAACACTTCATCTGTGGAGGAGCAGCTGGCAAACTTGATGGAAGAAATCGCTGGCTTAACCAAGTGCATGAAAAATCAAGATGCTAGAATCGACAAGCTAGCAGATAGGGTGGGAATCTTCATGGAAGAAGAATCTACCCATGCACCTGGTAAACTCTTAGAAGTTCAAGAGATTGATCCTCCCCCACGACAAGTTGCATCCACTAAGGAAATTCCGGTCTCTTCGGAAGGGATGATTCAAATCGATCAACTGAAGGAGTTCATCGAAGGAACTATTAAAAGCAAGTACGAAGTTGCTACCGAGTCTTCCCTTACATGGCTATCAACCTCCAAAGTATCAATAGTTTGATGGTAAAGGCAATCCAAAGCAACATGTGGTGCACTTCGTTGAGACATGAAACAATGCTGGGACTTATGGAGATTACCTCGTCAAACAGTTTGTCTGCTCTCTAAAAGAAAATGCTTTTGATTGGTATACATACCTCGAGGCAGGATCTATTGATAGCTGAGATCAACAAGAACAAGAGTACCTCAATCGCTTTATAGCACAAGGTGCACTGTGGCATGGTGGAACTCACAAATACTCGTCAATTGAAGAGTGAACCAGTTATCGAATTTATCAATCGTTGGAGGAATGCAAGCCTCAACTGACAAGACAAGCTTAGTGAAGCTTCTAGCATAAAGATGTGCATCCAAGGTATGCATTGGGTACTGCGCTACATCTTGCAAGGCATCAAGCCTAACACATTTGAAGAACTTGCAACTCGTGCCCATGACATGGAATTGAGCATGGCCTCTGCTGGAAATGAAAAGCTGCCCATCTATGAACCTCGAAAAGGGAACGACAAGCAAAACGTCAAAAAATGGAGCAAGTTTGTACCAACATCTGAAAATAAAGAAGATATAAATGTCAACACATCACCTGTGAAGTTCACGACGAAGGTAAGCAAGAAGCAGAGTATGAAATCCACTTCGTTTCAAGATAACCCAAGTCGAAAGTTGACTCTAAAAGAAATGCAAGAGAAAGAGTATCCATTTCTGGATTTTGATGTGCCAGCTATTTTTGAAGAACTCATCGAGTTAAATCTCATTGAGCTTCTGGAGATGAAGCGACCAAATGAAGTTGAGAAAATCGATGACCCAAATTACTGCAAATATCATCGACCTGTGAGCCACCCTCTGGAGAAGTGCTTTTTCTTCAAGGACAAAGTTTTGGACTTGGCTCGTGAAAAGAAGATCGTGCTTGAAGATGAGAAAGCAAGCGCAAACCAAGTCTCTATCATATTTGGCTCATTCAATCCAGACGAATTATGTAGTTCTAAATAAAGTAAAGATGAAGAATTACTGGAGAACTACAAAGTTGAAGGCGATCAACCTGAAGACGATAAAGGTTGGACGTTGGTGACTCGTCGTAGGTGTCACACCTCCTTTTACACCGATAACGGTAATAAGAGAGTTTTTACACTTTAAGTGACATTATTCGGATTTGGGATTATTTTAGTTTTCAGAGTCGCCACCCGGATTTTTGACGATGTTCCAGGATACCGTTTATTGAAATCCCAAACCGAGGAAATTTAGACTCTGTTTTAAGTTGTCTGCGACCAGAAATCCGAGTAAGGAATTCTGTTAACCCGAGAGAAGGTGTTAGGCATTCCCGAGTTCCGTGGTTCTAGCACGATCGCTTAACTATTAATATTTGGCCTAATTATCTAATTATTTACATATTTTAAACCTATTGTGCTTTTTAGCCTTTTTCACTTTTTAGCGCTTTTAATATTTATGGATTTATCTTGAAACAAGTTACGATGGCGTACACTTGTTTGTTTTTGGACACATTATAACTGCGCCACATGAAATGCATGCAATTACAACATGGGATTTTTATTAAAATTTGAAGTTGAAGACGGGGACATGAGTTGTCGCACCGGAGCGTAGATTATATGGTCATGACTATGGTCATGACGATTAAAAATGCCTATTTGAGGCGATATTCAATTATTTTCTAAGTTTCTATTTTTTTGAAAGAGCGTTTTAGTTTTAAGATCAATAATGATGTTTATGGGTTTATCTTAGACAAGTCACGATGGCGTGCACTTGTCGTTTTTGAACACATGGAAAACATGTCACATGAAATGCACCCGTGATTGCTATGTGCATTTTTATTAGTTGTTTGGAGTTGAGGATCGGGGGCATGAGTTGTCACTCCCAAATGTAGTTTAAGGTAATTTTTGAGGTCACGATCGATTTATATCAAATTTCGAATTAAAAGTAACATCTTACCTATAATATCATCTAAAAATGGTGTACATTAGTCTAAACACAGCGTTTTATGGGCTATGGCCTCATTTAACCCCGTTTGTAACACCTAGGGCAATCCTAATTGTGACTATTTTTTGCAAGAGGAATACTAGTTTGGAAATTTGGTTCTCCATCAAATCTTAAAGGTTTTTACACTCTAATATGATAAATGGTATCAAATATGTTCATCAAGAAACACATCATATATGCACGACCATATAAAACAAATTATCTATTGATTTTCTGCTTTGAATTTGTAAGCTAGAATCACTTTATTTCCTAGGCCTTTGTAATTTCTGAAATAACATAAACACATGCAGATTTATTAATAATAACCTAGTCCCGTGTTTCTAAAACCAGAACGTATTCGAAGTGTTCCCATGTTGATTTTCAGAAGAGATTTTCAAGATATGAAATGAACTGGAAATAATCTTACTCATTTCTACTTGTATTGAAAACGACTGATTTTTGAAACGAATGCTTTCTAAAAAATCCAGTAAATATTCATTCAAAATTTCATGCAGGCTGATTTAAGAAAATACAAGTTCTTCTTTTGATTAAATACCTATCAACACTGTATTACTTCTTATATTAAGACTAGATTAGAAATTCCAAGAGATTGCCTTAGAGATCTCAGCATGAACATTATATACTAAAAGGGCTGAAAATGAATATACAGTCCCATCTTAGATTACAAAGTCCCAGAATGCAGAAATGAACAATTACAGTTTTTCTTTATAGAAATAAAAATACAACTCCTGTGAGAATACAATTTTGAATATCAAAGAAGGATCTAAAGAAAAATCCTAATGGGTTACTCCTCATCCGGATGCTTTGCACTTGCAGCTCTTCTTTTGTAATTTCCAATCATCTCAATATAGAATTACAATGCATCTATTAGAGCAAATCTGACCATGACGGGGGTCAGACTTAACTCTATTGATGTGAGATTTTATAATACCAAAAATGGAAATCTTGTGCATTTGCTGAAAGGAATCTAACCATGGAAGGGGTCAGATTCATTCTAATGATGCCACCCTTTTTGACCCTTACAGTCATATCACTATTCTTGGACTTTTTAGGGAATGAATCAGACCATTTATAGACTCAGATTCTTTGCTCTAAAGGCCTTCTTAACTACATGCTTTATACCCTTTGAAGGGTAAATTTCAGCGAACAATATTACTGTTTGTGCACTATTATGGGGTGATTTGACCTGACATCTACCTTAGGGATAATACTAGCCTATCTAGATATTTTCTTTTTGAATCTCTTTATTGACCAAAGAGACTCAATTGAAAGCATATTTTCTGCACACTTATAGAGAGAACCTGGCCATAGAGAAGGTCAGATTCTACACTTTAGTGCAACCTTATTTTTAAATATAGAACTATGAGTATTTACCATATTTATATACATTGGGCTTGAAATATACAGAATATTTCAGCAAAGAAATACCAATAACAAAACAGTATTTATCACATTCACAGGTTCGTTAATATGCTAATAAACATCTATACAGTCACATTTACATAAAGTAGAAGAGATAACCTCATTCATCAATGGCAACTAGTTTAAGCAGGGGGAAGAAGAAGAAGATTCCAGTTCAAGAAATTTCACTAAGAAAGGATGAGTTAATACATACCTTTTTAAGAGTAAAACAAAAGAAATTTGACCAAATAAAGGTCAAATGCTAAAAAACTGGAGATCAACACAGCAACTAACAGGAAACAAAACCAGCAGTAGATAAACCCAAATAGTGAGAGCTTGGAAATCCAGAAATTGAAGCAAGACCAGCAAGAAAACAGATTTCAACAAGATAAACTCTTAAAAACCCAGAAAAACCAGTCAGCTACCACCCAAGTTCAAGAATGCCAAGACTGAAGAAAACTAGATTTTTTAGATATTTCTATACCTACTCGAGTGTTCTTTCAGTATAGGATTTCTACTGTGTGTGTGTATATGAAATATCTGTATCAAGGGCCTTTTTTGTTACAAAAAAAAAAAGTCCAGAAAATGTAGAAAGAAAGTCTATTTATAGGGAGCTCAAGGATGGGATATGCTTTGGCATATTCCTCATCCAAAAGGTTGAAATAGTACATAAGGCAGCTGTTATTCTTATCTTTGGGACAGCTGCACCTATTTTAGAACTTTCCTACTTTAGAAAAGACCTTTTTATCCTTAAAAATCTGATTTCCTTATATATATTTCCTCATGTACTCCTTTGAAGCCCCTATATTTACCATTAGGTAATCAGGGTTACTTACTTGGGTTATCATTTAACTATAGTTAACTGACACTAGTTATGCCCTTTAGATGACAACTAGTTGTTCTTAACTAAGGTTGAGTTAATTAATTAAAGGTTAATTGATTAAATACCTAGACTTAGCTTTCATATAATTACTTATGTTTGAGTCAATTAATTAAAATAAACCAATTAGTTTTGTCTCCTTAAATTAAGTTAACTGATTTAGTTTAATTAAGTCAAACTCACTTACCTAAAATCAGAAATTTAACTAATTATCAAGCCTAGGTTAAATGATTTGTTTTAGTTAATTAGTCCTAAATTAATTACCTTAGGCAGATTTTAGGACTTAGTTAGTTGTTCAAGAGACTATTAGACTAGGTTAATCTAGTTAAACAAGTGTATTTTAGGAGGTTATCACTGATTAGTGCAGCCTTGAGTTTAGAATTTGAAATAAGTTAATTCATGGCCCTATACTGGTTCAAACTAACTAATAATAATCCTAAAATAGCTAATAGCTCTTATGCATGACATAATTAGGAAGGAATCCTAAATTAATATTCACTTAACACTAAACAGAATCAACAATTAAAGCAAAGCAAGGGGGATCAAATTTCAGTTTAATCAGCACAAAAATAATTCCAAATTATTATCTAGATAGGTAAATTCGACCACAGTTCTAATTATAATCACATGATAACATTGTTCTAATTATTATTTAGTTTCAGTTCAATCATCTAATTCAAATTGCAATATAGGATATCACTGTTCTAATCAAGATTAAACAGAATTGTCATTTTAGATTCTTCTTAGTCAATCTAGAGCAGGATAGTAACAGTACAACAATGAGCAAGGATGGAATAAGAAAACAAAAAGAGAGAAAGAAAAAGAAAGAAATGAAATTACTAAAACAAACTAAAAGAAATGATTGACATGAGATTTGGTCTTAAAAATAATGAAATCCAGAATCTTTTACCACAAGAATTCCTAAATTGATTAATCAAGACTCACATAATGAAAAACACAATTAAACTATTGTGCGGATTCAAACACACGAGACAAGAACACTCACATGATTGCTAAAAGAACCTAGATCAATCACAAAGAAACATGACTAAACAAGCACGAGTAGTAATAGAACAAGAAAACTAGCCTAAGACAGGGGTGATTATACAACCCTATTCATAATTTCAGTAAAACGAGATAACAAATAACAACAAAAGAAGAAACAAACAGAAGAAGAGGAAAATGTGGGGAAAATACCCATTTGATGGGTTTGGCCGGAAAAAGGAAGTTGCCGGACCTTGGCCGGATCCCGGTAGGGTTTGAAAATGAATCAAACCCTCATGAATCGATTGCCCTAGTCAAGAGAAATCGACCCATGAAGGTCTAAGCCATTGAGTGTCTCTAAGTCCACTGGGGAGTAATTTTAGAGTTTTCAGATTCTTAGATCTGAATTTGACGAAAATTTATTGGTTTTTTTAGGGAAACTAGCAACGGGAGGTGATACAGGGGACGATGGTGATTGTCTGGTAAGAATTTTGTCTGGATTGGGTGAAGCTCCGCCTCCGGAGGCGATTTCCGGCAGGCGGAGGGTGGCGGCTAGGGTTTGGTGTTTTAGAGAGATGTGTGAGAGACGGACAGGGGGATGGGATGTGAGGCTTTGGTGAAATGAGGGGGGTGGGGTTCAGTTTGGACATATATATACTAACGAGTAATTAGTTTCAGCCGTTGGATCTGGGAAGATCAACGGCTAGGATTAGTTCACTTATTCTAAAACGGGGTCGTTTGGGTAATGGATGGGTCAGGCAGGTTGTGGGCTATGGGATTTGGGCTGTGTTGTTTGAGTGTATAGAGATAGGGATTGGGCCTGGGTATTTTTTGGCCCAGGTCCGATTTTGGCTTTCTTAACTAATTAAACTAATTAATCTAATTAAGTTAAAAAATCTTATTTAATCCAAAAAATGTAGTAATTAATTTAGACCTTATTTTTCATCTATTTACAGATTAATCAAGAATAAAAAGACCAATTTTATATTCCTAATTAATCTATGATTTATTGAATAAAAATGATTAATTTTAGTAATTAGTTATTAAAACTATATGATATTAAATAATCATCATTCGTCTATTTTTTAGTTAATTATAACTTTATAATTCTTTTATAATAGTGATGCAATTTTTAACAATTTTAAAAGATGAATTATGGATATGCCAAAAAATACAAATCTTTCACAATTAATCACTGAAAATCAACAAAAAATCATAAAATCAATTAATTTATTGAGATTTTTATAGGACGATATGGCGAGAAAAAATCACATGCTCACAGCTGCCCCTCTTTGCTCGGAAACACGAAGAGTTTTCGGGCAAAGACAAAGTGAGCAGCAATAAACGACTTTTACCTATTCATACGTTCCATTGTGAAGCGTTTTTGAAAAGTGTGACCGAACCCTGCTGCAAGGTTGCCTACATATCCTTGGCTATAAAGGAATCAGGTCAGTGTAGTTCTGGAAGTTTTGGTAGCTGGGACTACCGAGTAACTGTGGTTTCACTACGGTTGCTGTTGTTACTGCTGCTGATCTCCTTATTACACCCAAGTACAACACAAAGGACTAACTAAAACCTATCAGCTGCTAAATTACAAGATTCCTATCTCGGACTTAGTCTTGAGTCTTGATCTTTTGCTGACTCTGACCTGGATCCTGATGCTTGTTAGTCGCAGGTGCTGGTTTTGTCTTGTCGTTCTTCGAATTAAAGCAGGACATACTGGACGGATGACTTCAATCTCGTCCTGAATAGTCCACATCTTCCCCGTTTGTGCACTTTTGGATTCAATCTTCTCTTTCTTCTTTTTTTTTGTTTTGTTATTTTGGATGAAACTTCTTCTTTTGGTCGTCGCGAGTTCCAATGTTTTAGAAACGTATTCTGCACAAAATTCAAACAAACGAAATTTTCTGCCCCAGTTTTCACTAGGAAAATTTAGTGAGTTATTGTAATAAAATCTATGCTATTTTGTTATTGAAAGCAATAAAAGGCCGGGAACTGTGTACTCGGAGTGAATGCAGACTAGGGGTGGATACCCTATGCCTAAGAGGTGAAATCAACTAGGGATTGGGGACCCTATGTTGGAAAAGATCGACAACTCGTATTGTCGTCAAGAAGAGATCACCAGGTCATGCCGGTGTCTGGGGAAGGATCAGAGTTTATGTTGTTGTCACAAAAGAAATCACTGGGTTATGCCAATGTCTGGAGATGATCGACAGGTTATGCTGTTGTCAGGAAGATCACCGGGTTATGCCGGTGTCTGTGGAGATCAACAGGTTATGTTGTTGCCTGGGGAAAAGAGATCACTAGGGTTATGCCAGTGTCTGGAGAATAAACGATCACCGGGTTATGCTGGTGTCTGGAAAGGTCAACAGGTCATGTTCTTGCCTGAAAAAGAGAAAGATGATCAACAGGTTATGCTGTTGTCAGGAAGATCACCAGGTTATGCCAGTGTCTGGAGAGGTCAACGAGTCATGCTGTTGCCTAAAAATAGAGATCAATGGGTTATGCCAATGTCTGGAGATGGTCAACAGGTTATGCTGTTTTCAGGAAGATCACCAGGTTATGCCGGTGTCTGGAGAGGTCAACAGGTTATGCTGTTGCCTGGGGAAAAGAGATCACTGGGGTTACGCCAGGGTCTGAAGATGATCAACAGGTTATGCTGTTGTCAGGAAGATCGCCAGGTTATGCTGGTGTCTGGGGAGGTCAACAGGTTATGCTGTTGTCAGGAAGATCGCCAGGTTATGCTGGTGTCTGGGGAGGTCAACAGGTTATGATGTTGCCTGGGGAAAAGAGATCACTGGGGTTACGCTAGTATCTGAAGATGATCAACAGGTTATGCTGTTGTCAGGAAGATCACCAGGCTATGCCAGTGTCTGGAGAGGTCAACAGGTTATGTTGTTGCCTGTGGAAAAGAGATCATTGGGGATACGCCAGTGTTTGAAGATGATCAACGGGTTATGCTGTTGTCAGGAAGATTGCCAGGTTATGCTGGTTTCTGGAAAGGTCAACAGGTTATGTTATTGCCTGAAATAGAGATCACTGGGTTATGTTAGTGTCTGAAGATGATCAGCAGGTTATGCTGTTGTCTGCTTGGGTGCAGGGCCCTATGTTGGCATCAACTGAGGACTGGGATATCCTTGGTTGGAAAATGTTTGGCTAGGGGTTGAGGACCCTATTCTACTTTAGGGTTGCATCATATTCAACTTCATTTCTTCTTTTTTTATATATATGCGGGAAAAGATTTTTGGAGGAAACTTCCCTTTCTTTGGAGTCAATGCTGCAGAGCTCTTTCTAGCTCTTGCGCAATTCCTTTTGATTGCACCTGCTTTATGCACGGTTGCTTTTGCACCTGTTTCCTATTTCCAAATGAAGAACAATTTGTTAGTTTAAAATGGTGGTTAGTTTTGCGGCCTTGATTTTCAACTGCTTGATCTCAGTTCTTTTGATGAAGGTCTCAACCACTTGCTTGCTTGTTTGCTTGCTGGGGATTGGGTTTCATTTCTAATCCCGGGGGTCTTGGCTTTCCAGATTTCACCATGGCGATCGGTCACGTGGGACCCAACATTTATTTTATTTTTTTTGTAGGCTTTTCACTTGCTTTTTCGTTTGGGTTTCCAGAGTATAGGGAAGGAGTTTTGGTCCCTCAAATTCTGATGCGACGGTGAGTCGCGTGGGACTTAAACTTTCCAACTTTATTTCGCCTTTATTGGCTTTTCATTCCTGACTTTTCTTCCAACTATAACTTTAGGTCACTTGGAATATTTCGGCTCTTCAAACCTTGCTAAGATGGTTATCCATGCGGGGTCCATCCTTTCAACTTTATTCGCCTTCATAGGAACTTCAATTTCATTTTCTCCTTTCAAGGTTTTGAGTTTGAATCATTAGCCATTGTGGCCAGTCGGGATCGACTCGATTCCCCTGACGAGGTTGGGTGCCTTTTGCATATTGACCCGTGTCAAATGAGAGCCCTGTAAATCAGCCTTGCCATCCTTTCTTTGACTTAGTTTCGGAATAGAGTTAGACCGAAAGGGATTCAAAGAAAAATAAATGACAGAATGGACAATGAATTTAAACAAAAAGTATCCCTTTCGGGAGAAAGGAAAGAAGGACTTATCTGGAGTGCATGTGGACTTCAATGATCATGACATGCCTTTTGGACTGGATGACTGATCCGTGTAAACCGTCCGACTCTCAAAAATTCATCACAACTATTTCCCCGAGATCGAGAAACCTTGCCCCGGATTGCGTCCATATCAGTGATCCATTATCCTTTTCGATTAGTGGCGCCCTTTGCGGGTTTTCACCGACTAACCTCTCTCATTTCTCTTCTTACCGTCACTTTGTAGTGCTCTTTGCGAGTTTTCACTAACAAGACTCTCTCATTTTTAATTTCTCTACCCACTGTCGCCTTACAATGCCCGTGTAGGTTTTCACCGATAAGACTCTCTCATTTTAATTTCTCTCATTTCTTGTATCCGCTCCGAACAACTGTATCCTCCAATTTTGGACATCTTTGCCGATTTATCGGAAGGACTTGAATAGGGTTTTGGTGCAAAGAAATTGTATTGAATTACAACTCTGGAACCCCTCCGGCGACACATTGCCGAATCTTAACACTTGCCCCAGCTTAAACTCTTGGGGAAATGTGGATCTTTATGTTGGTGTGACTGAACCCCAGGGAGAGGCTTCCTATGTATCCTTTCGGAATCAAGTCGAACGTAGTTCAGGAAACTTTTTTTTTCCAACATTTCTTTTTCTCCAATAACACTTTCGGGTTCCAAAGAGGGTAATCAAAGAAGAGTAACCGGCTCAAAGAGTTTGTAGAAGGGTTAGTGCTGTTTGGGTAGCAAGAATGAAAGTCTTCGTCATCCCAAACGGAGAACACTTGCAATTATATAGAGGATCAAACATAGTACCTTTGACGGCATCTGCATTGACAGCCGTTTCGGGGTCATTTCCTTTGATGTCCCCCAGGTATAACGCTCCTTTTGGTAGCAATTTCCATATGATGTATAGACCTTTCCAGTTTGGGGTGAATTTTCCTTTCGCTTCTTCGTGGTGTGGGAGGATACGTCTTAAAACGAGTTGCCCTACCTCGAAGTTCCTAGGTCGCACTTTCTTGTTGTAAGCGCGGGCCATTCTTTGCTGGTATAATTGTCCGTGGCACACTGCGGCCATTCTTTTCTCATCAATCAGAGTTAATTGCTCCACTCGGGTCTTGACCCACTCATTGTCTTCAATTTCTGCTTCGACAATAACCCGAAGGGAAGGAATTTCGAATTCAGCGGGTATTACGGCTTCAGTGCCATAAACCAATAGGTAAGGGGTAGCTCCCACCGATGTACGCATGGTCGTGCGATATCCCAACAATGCGAAAGGAAACTTTTCATGACATTGTCTGGATGTTTGAATCATTTTCCTGAGAATTTTCTCGATGTTTTTGTTTGCTGCTTCAACGGCGCCATTTTCTTTGGGCCGGTAAGGGGTCGAGTTGTGGTGTGTTATCTGGAACTGTTCATATACCTCCCTCATCAAGTTACTATTTAGATTCGCGACGTTATCGGTAATGATAGTTTTTGGGATACCAAAATGACAGATGATATTAGCGTGCATGAAATCCACTACCACCTTCTTAGTGACAGCTTTGAACGTGACGACCTCGACCCATTTCATGAAATAGTCGATAGCAACAAAAATGAATATGTGCTCGTTTGAGGCCCTTGGCTCGATTGGCCCAATAACATCCATTCCCCAAGCAACAAATGGCCAGGGTGCCGACATAGGATGCAGTTCTGAAGGTGGCGCATGGATCAGGTCGGCATGTATTTGACACTTATGGCACTTCCGGACGAAATCGAAACAATCTTTCTCCATGGTCATCCAATAATATCCAGCCCGTAAGATTTTCTTTACGAGGACGTAACCATTCATGTGGGGGCCACATACTCTTGAATGGACCTCGCCCATGATCCTTTCGGCTTCTTTGGCGTCCACACATCTTAACAGATTTAGATAGGGAGTCCTTTTATACAGTACTTCCCCACTTAGAAAGAAACTGCTGGCGAGCCTTCGGATGGTTCTCTTTTTGTCTCCGTTGGCCTGCTCGGGATATTCTCTTGTCTTCAAAAATCTTTTTATATCATGATACCATGGTTGGCCATCGGGTTCTACTTCGACCGTGTTGAAATAACCATGTCTTTCCTTGATTTGGATCTCCAATGGGTCTATGCGAACATTACCCGGATAGGGCAGCATTGCAGCTAAGGTGGCCAGCACATCAGCTAACTCATTGTGGCACCGAGGAATATATCTGAACTCGATGACTTTAAATGTCTTACTAAGATTCTCCACATGCTATCTGTAGGAAAGGAGTTTAACATCCCGAGTTTCCCACTCTCCTTGAGCTTGCTTAATGATGAAGTCGGAGTCTCCCATGATCAATAACTATTCTACATCCATGTCAATGGCCATGTTCATGCCCATTATACAAGCTTCATATTCGGCAGTATTGTTTGTGCAGAAGAAACGGAGGCGGGCCGTGGCAGGGTAGTGTTGCCCTGTGGGTGAAATCAAGATTGCCCCTATCCCAATACCTTTCGCATTGGCTGCTCCGTCGAAGAACATTTTCCAGGTGCCAGCGCCTTCCGGGATTACATCGACGGAGTTGATCTCTTCATCCGTAAAATAAGTGCTCAAGGGTTGGTATTCATCATCAACCGGATTTTCAGCCAAATGGTCGGCCAATGCTTGAGCTTTCATAGCTGTGCGAGTGACATAGACAATATCAAATTTCGTGAGCAAGATTTTCCATTTTGATAATCTCCAGGTGGGCATTGGCTTTTGGAATATGTATTTCAAAGGATCCAACCTCGTGATGAGGTAGGTGGTATAAGCCAATAAATAATGTTGGAGCTTCTGAGCAACCCAAGTTAGGGCGCAGCAAGTCCTTTCTAACTGAGAATACTTGGCTTCATAGCTTGTGAACTTCTTACTTAAGTAGTAAATGGCCTGCTATTTCTTTCTCATCGCATCGTGTTGCCCGAGAACACACCCAAAGGAGTTTTCTAGCACCGTCAGGTATAGGAACAGAGGTCTCCCTGGTTCTGGTGGGACTAGCACTGGAGGATTTGACAGATATTCTTTGATCTTGTCAAAAGCGTCCTGGCACTCGTCTGTCCATTTGATGGCCACATCTTTTTTCAATAGCTTGAATATAGGCTCGCATGTGGAGGTCAACTGAGCGATGAACCTGCTGATGTAATTCAACCTACCCAACAGACTCATGACTTCCTTCTTGGTTCTTGGGAGTGTGGATAGATTTTATCTTTGTTGGGTCCAGCTCGATGCCCCGTCGACTGGCTATAAAATCCCAGTAAGTTTCCGGATGGAACTTCGAAAGTGCATTTGGCTGGGTTTAATTTTAAATTATATATGCACAGGCGTTCAAAGAATTTCCTCAAATGCTGCACATGGTCACTTTGGGTTCTAGACTTAATGATCACATCATCCACGTACACCTCAATCTCCTGATGAATCATGTCGTGAAATAGGGCGGTCATGGCCCTCATATAAGTCGCCCCAGCGTTCTTTAAACCAAATGGCATGACCCGGTAACAGTATGTTCCCCAGGGTGTAGTGAAGGCTGTCTTTTCTGCATCTTCTTCATCCATCAATACCTGGTGATATCCGGCATAGCAATCGACAAAAGACTGTACCTCGTGTTTGGCACAATTGTCGACTAGGATGTGTATGTTCGATAGTGGAAAATTATCTTTGGGACTGGCTTTATTCAGATCCCGGTAATCGACACATACTCGGACCTTTCCGTCCTTTTTAGGCACTGGAACCACATTGGCCNAGGTTGGCAATTTGTGTACCACCAAGTCCACACTTAGTCCGGGCATGTCGTCGTAGGACCAAGCAAATACGTCTTTGAATTCAAATAGGAGTTGAATCAAGGCGTCTCTAGTCCTTTCATCCGTGTGGACGCTTATCATGGTTTCTCGAATTCCTTCTTCATTGCCCAAGTTAACGAGTTCCGTTTCGTTTAAGTTTCACTTAGGCTTATTCTCGAACTGTTCCAATTCTCTATTTATTTCCCTAAAAGCCTCTTCTTCGTCATATTCCAGTTCTTGATTCATTATTTCAAGGTTAGACGACGTATTAAGATCAGAGCACAAAGTCCGCAAGCATGTCATGTTTTTTAAAGCCGCATTATTAGGACTGAAAAAATAAGAAAAGTAAACAAAAATCAGAAAGAATAGTAGACGATGAAATTTTTATTTCATTTCATTGAATTTGAACATAGGAGGGTTTACATCGAAATTTAAAGGCAAGAATTTAAAAACTTGAGTTACACCCTGGAATAACTCATAGTGCAGAAAGGATGGAGNGTATTTTGGCTTGACAAATGATGCGGTGATGTGTGGGATCGGCTGAGGCAATACCCAACCATTTTTCTTGCGTTGGTCAGCCCATTGTTCATCGTCGGGGGTAGCTTGAAACCCTATGCCAAATTTTTTTTTATTGGTAGGCAAAGTGACAGGTTCTTTAATGCCCTGCAAGGACACCCCGAGCCCTTTTCCAGGTGTGTACCCATGTTTGATCATGTCGTTGGCGACCATAATTGACGCGTTTGATAGGAAGGGTTGAGGGAACGGGGTTCCTTTTTCATGCTGGTCCGCAACGACAATCTCGAAAGCCTGGTAGACTATGTGCTCGCTGCCCTCTTTTGCTTCCAGGCATGGGGCTAATGGGTCCCTGTAAATAGATTGCTCGTCTTCCCCATGGACCACGATTTCCTGGTCCTCATATTCGAACTTAACCATCTGGTGGAGAGTAGATGGAACTGCCCCTGCCACATGGATCCAAGGCTTTCCCAGGAGATAATTGTAGGAAGTATCCATATCCATGACCTGGAATATTACTTCGAAATCTACAGGGCCGATTGTTAAGACCAAATCAATCTCCCCGATCGTGTCTCTCTTGATACCATCGAATGCACAGACGCACACATTATTGGGCATGATTCTTTCAGTATCGATCTCCATTCTTTGTAAGGTCGATAGAGGGAAAATATCAACCCCAGATCCACCGTCCATCATAACTCTCTTCACGTAGTAACCTTCACATTTAACAGTTAGGTGGAGAGCTTTGTTGTGGGTGGCCCCTTCCGTGGGTAAATCATTCTTGCTGAATGAAATCCGGTTGACCTCAAAAAATCGTTCTGCCATCCTTTCCATTTGCTCGACTGTGGTGTTGGCCGGAACGTACGCTTCGTTGAGGGTTTTGATTAGGATCTTCCGATGCTCGCTTGAATTTACCAGCAAGGATAGAAACGATACCTGGGCAGGGGACTTTATGAGCTCCTCGATTATGGCGTATTCAGAGGTTTTCATATTCTTGAAGAATTATTCTGCCTCTCTGGCACTGATCGGCCTTTCGGGCGGAAAGCGTTTCAGCTTGCTTTTGTTTAGCTCTTCCGGGTCGAGGTATTTCTCTGAAAAGTTTATATCGCCCGTTTCCCCAGTAATCTCTTTCCCTTTGTATGTCACCACCGTCCTGCGGTAATTCCATGGGACGACAGTAGTATTCTTCATGGGAGTTTGTGACGCGCAGCTAATAACCATAGGCTGATTCAGCCTGGGTGAAATTATTTGTACCCGCGTCGCATACGTCCCCTTCGGGACATACATTTTTGGGCCATTCATTATTGCCTTGTTGAATTGCAACCTTCTGGGAGGGCTCAACACACTTAGTTCCTTCCTATGTGCCTTGGGGATGTAAAGGATAGTGTCTTTAGAGGGTCCCTTATTTGTTCCAGTCTCAGCCTTTTCCGTGACCCGGGGGACGTGGTTACTCTTTATCATCTCCTTGACTGGTTTGGGTGTCGCCCTGGGTTTTCTTTCTACATCTGCGATGGCGATGATGGCCTTTAGATCTGGATCGAAATCCTAGTCCTCGCAAATCATGCCGATGACGGGCCCATGATTGTGAGCGGGCAGTGGATTGTTCATCACATTGGGAGCTTCTTCGTCCCTTAAAAACACTTTCTTTTGTTCTATAAGGCTTTCCACAGCCCTTTTGAGGGTCCAACAATCCTCCGTGTCGTGCCCTTCTGCTCTAGAATGGTAAGCACAACTGGTACCCCATCTATATGATGGTGATTGGGGATTCTACCCGTTTGGAGGTACGGGTTGCAGGAGTCCCATCTGGACCAACTTTGGGAAGAGGCTGGAATACGGCTCTCCGATGGGAGTGAAATTAAGTCTCCTTGGTGGTTCTCGGGGATAAGCATTGTACGGGTAGCTGTTTTGAGGAGGGTGTTGATTATATGGAGCTGGGGGACGATGGTTATTTTTTGGGGGTGAAGTTCTATTCTGATTGTATTGTTGTTGCGTCCTGGGATGTGGCTGAGCGTTCATTACCTCATAGGGAAAAGGGGGAGAAGCATAAGCTGTATCTTGGTGAGGATAGTAATGTTGGTGTTGGTTGATTTCCCAATGCACACGCAAGTGTACGTGGTCGACAAGTAATATAGGATATTAAGTCCAGATATCGTACCCACAGGGACTTGTGATTAACTATCAACTAAACTAAACTCAAACAAATATTTAACTAAAATTAATCTAAAATAGTAAATTAAGAGATTAAAGAGACAACTAACTTAAAGACGAATTCAATGTAATTTGATATTCTAGAGTTATGGGTTGGCAAACAATCACGTTGAGTTTTCGACCTAAATCTTCAAATCAGGTTTATTGATTGACGAGGTTAATATTGCTCGTAGCCTTCTCCCGAAGTACAACTCGCCTATTCAAGCTAACCTAACGCCTATATTCCTATGGAATCAGGATTAACAAGAACGCATTAATAATTCCCGTATAATAACCAAGCAAGGCGATTAGGTATATTCCTATCCTAACCGCAAATCCGCTCCCCTGAAGGGTTAAGATCTTGCTCTACCCAATCTTATATGCAATCTAGAATTCCCTCTCCCGAGTTCNGCTTCAACTACAACGTTCATGTAGCACCCAAAACTCTAGAACTAATAAACTATGAAATTAAAGGAAGAGAAGAGAAGAAAAACTAAGTAGAATCCTCTTTCAAGCGTGGTGTGTTCCTCCACATCAATCC
Organism: Nicotiana knightiana; assembly: GCA_005239525.1. Taxonomy (NCBI): domain Eukaryota; kingdom Viridiplantae; phylum Streptophyta; class Magnoliopsida; order Solanales; family Solanaceae; genus Nicotiana; species Nicotiana knightiana. The sequence continues at coordinate 1,895 of ML396000.1, read as the reverse complement.
CCTTCAATGATCAATAATCCTCCCCAATGTTATGTTTTTGGGTCTATTTATATGTTTAGGATAAACCCTAAATGTGTAGGAGACTTCTATTTCAATTAGAAAACACTTTAAACCCGTCAAAACTCGGTTTCTGGCTGACTGGGGACCCTGGCGTTTGGACCCAAACGCCTGGCTAACGCCAGGCTACGGCTGGCGTTTCAGTCCAAACGCCTGGTTAACGCCAGGGTAGGGCTGGCGTTTCAGCCCAAACGCCTGGCTAACGCCAGGC